>JAODAL010020868.1:0-68425 GCA_025379985.1 Phyllomedusa bahiana | reverse complement strand
GGCCGCTGGGCCGCCGCGGCAAAAATTTGCAGGGGACCCCGCCCCCCTTTTGGTATGACACCCCCCTTTTCAAAAAGCCACCCCCCCACCCACCTAGCTGCATAACGGCTTTGGGAAAAAAAGCCGGAGATGCCTTAAGCCGGGGAAGTAGCCCCCCATAACCAGGTGTCCCCCTTTAAAGGGCCGGAGTGCCCCCTTTTGAGCCAAGTAGATCCCCCCCTTTAGCCAGGTAGAGCCAAATTTGTAGCCATACATGCCCCCCTTTGTTAGCCGGGGTAGTGCCCCCATTGGTAGCCAGGTAGGGCCACCAGTGTTAGCCGGGGTCCCCCTTTGTTAGCCGGTAGGTGCCCCCATTGTTATCGGTAGGTGCCCCCATTGTCACCCGGTGGGTGCCCCAACTGTTTGCCAGGTGTGCCCCAACTGTTTCCCGGTGTGCTCCCATTGTTTGCCAGGTAAGTCCCCTCTGTTCCCGGGTGATGTCCCCTCTGTTGCCGGTAGGCCCCCACTTTTTTGCCAGGTGGGGCCCCCCATCTGTTGCCAGTAGTGCCCCCTCTGTTAGCCAGTAGTGCCCCCCGGGTTCCCAGGTAGTGCCCCCTCTTTTAGCAGGTTTTCCCCCATTTTTTACCGGGTATTCCCCCTTTTGTTCCCCGGTATGCCCCCTCTGTTGCCAGGTGTGTCCCCCTTTGCCGGGTAGTCCCCCCCTCTGTTGCCAGGTAGGCCCCACTGTTAGCCAGTGTGCCCCCCTTTTTTGCCAGGTAGTGCCCCCTCTTTTGCCCGGTATTGCCCCCCCGTTGCCAGGTAGTGCCCCTTTGTTGCCAGGTAGATGTCCCCTCTTTTCCAGGTAGTGCCCCCTCTGTTCCCGGGTAGTGCCCCCCTCTGTTGCCAGGTAGTTCCCTTTTCTGTTACCCGGGTGGGCCCCTTAAGCTAATAAAAATAAAATAATAAAATCCATTCCTTACCGGGCCCTGCAGCGTGGCCGCTCCCGACCGCTCTTCAGGGGCGGGGGGGGAAGTGGAAGCAGCCGCGCTCCTCCCTGCAGCCCCCGTCATTTCCCCTGCGCCGTTGACCCTGTAGACGGCGAAACAAAACCGGGCCCGTTTTAAGGGAGAGGAGGGAGAGGGAGGATCCCCCCTCCTCCCCCCGCCTGAGACCGCGGGTGGGTTTTTGAGGGGCCGCTGCGGCCGCTTCACCCGCCTGTGGGGAGGGTCCCCGGCAAGGAAGCGCACCACGCTACTCTTGCGCCGCGGGGAAATTTAAAGGGGGACCCCCGCCCCCCGGCGGCGGGGGGGAGGAACCCAAACTCCCCCGGGGGAGGGCGGGGGGGGGCCCCCCAAATAGCGGGGACCCTCCCGCCAAAAACGGGAAGTTGGCTGTTGCATTAACCTATATTAAACTTTTAAAAAAGGGGGTGGGCCCATGGCCCCTAGGAGGGAAATTGTTCTATGAATCTGATACCCTTTGTAACAAATCTTTTAGAAAGGGAGATCACCTTAGTCAGGGTGAAAACCAATTTCATGGGGGCCACTTCAGCCTAGGGATCCCTTAAAAGCGTTTTCCCCAACTCCAGTCCCCCAACATATTTTTTTAAGATCCCACAAAATGCCCTTCCCATAATTAAATCACCTGTAAAATGCTAAGGAAACCAAAAAACATGCCCGTTGGGGGGCCCCATGGGGGACGGATTGGGGACCCTTGCCTTAAAGGGCCAAAAAATTTTTTTCACCCAGTTGCCAAAAATGGGCAGCCCCCCCAAGGCAGTAATTTTGTGTTAGGGAACCCAAGACCGCCTGAAAGGCTTAGGTTGGTGAGGGTGCAAAGGATCTGCCCGTTTCCCTGCCAAAAAAATTTCCAGAGAAGGGGTTTGGGTTTAGCTTTTTGCCCTTTTTTTTGGGGTGATAGGGGCATTAACAAGTCAAAAGGCGCGGAATCTCAAACCATTTTAAAGGGGGAATTTGCCCCCCATAAGGACAAGGGGTATCTCCCGCATTGTGCAGCGTTATTGCAGTTTCCTGAGATATTTGAGATGTTACGGCAAAAAATTTACCGGCGCGTGTGAGAAAAACCCCCAGGTTTTTGAAGGGAGTGCACAAACGATATGATGCAATGGGGCCCACGGGGCTTTGCTGGCCCTTGAGGAAATCTTCTACTTTTGTCAAGTTGATATTGTTTCGACGGTCCCCCTTGCCCCCGGATACCTGCAAGATTGGGGCCCAAGAAATGCTTCGGGTTCAAATCATTAGTAAGAGGTCATCTGCATAAGCTGATAGTTTAATCTCTCCACCCCATAACTTGATCCCTGGGTATGAGTCCTTTTGGGTGATGTAAAAAAGGATGGGGCATGGAAAATTAAAAAAGTTCGGGACAGGGGAACCCCTGTTTTTCTCCTCGGAAGAGATCAATTAAGGGTTTAAACTGTTTGAGCAAAAGCGCTGTAGGCATATGATTGCTATTTGAAGAAATTCGTGAATATTTTCCCAAAACCCTCGCGGGTCATGTGGGGGCCGAAAGGGCCAAACCTTATCAAATCTTTTTCTGCGCCAGGCTGAAAACATAATGTGGTGGTCAGGTCCCCAGCTGCCTCCGGCCACCACCCCACCAAACTTTGCTGGGGAAGCCTATTGGCTAAAACCCCAATTTGCGGGGAGTGGGGGTGGGGAAAAGGCAATCTAGGGGCGAAAATTTGGGCCAGAACTTATACCCCGGGTTTAAAAAGGGGAGATGGGCCATAGAGGTCAGGGAAAAGGGGTTTTCCTTTCCTTCCTTTAACAGCAGGAGGGCCCAAAAAAGACCACCCCTGGGGGAAATTTTTTTAAAATGTCAGTGAACAGCTGAGCCAGATGGGGGCGACCCTCACCTAAATTTATAGAACCTGCGTAAACCCCTGGGGCCCGGGGGTTTTGTTATTCCCCAAGAAGTGACGCTGCTCCCAACCATTCCCTTTGGTATGTCATTTCAAGACATAGGCAGACCTCAAGACCCCCGGGAAGGCGGACCAAGTCAGGGAATGATTGGTCATCCACATCTTTAAGGGGTGGTACTGTAAGTGTTTTGAATAAAAACAAAGACAGGTTAAATGTCCCTGATTTTCAAAATTTTGTGCACGTTTGTGGGAAATTAATAGTGCTATGGCAGTCTTGGCTTCCAGGGAAAACCCAATGCACCCAGCATTTCCCCCGCCTGTTTCCCCACTGAAAAATATTCTGCATCTTTCTTGTCTGCCATTGTGAGTGGCCACAGAAAAAATATTAAATGAGTGTTTGGGGCTTCAGAAACCCGGGTTTGTCTGGGCGGGGGTGGCCGCGGGCTATTTTGGGGGCCCACCAAGGGTCAAATTTTGGCCCGGGAATTTCTGGTCTAGGTCCCTGCGTTTCATCCCCTTTTAAAAAATAATTATCAGTCCCGCAAGATGCTTTTGCCGTTACCCAAAAGTAGGGGTTTGTCATCTTAGGGCATTTTTTGTTTTTCAAAAAATTGGGCCCTGGGCCCGGGAGTAAGGCATGAAAGTTCTCTTTTATGGTGAAATCTCCAGCGCCGGGTTTGCTAAAATCCCCCCTCCCCCCCAGCCCCAACTGAATGGGGCCATGATCAGAAAAGTTAGGGGCAAGATCTCTGATTTAATAATGGCAAAAAAAGACCAGTAGAAGAAAGGCCAGGTCGTTTTCTCAAAAGGATTTGGGTTTACTTTAGAGTAGTAGGTAAATGATCTGTCGGGTTGTTTAGTCTTCAGTGTCTTACACACTAAAAGGCTCCCAAAATGGGTGGAGTAGTTGTGAGGGTCCCTTCATGTTAGATTGGACTGTCTATAGCAATCGGGGGGCACATTAAAACCCCCCCAACAGGGTCAGGTCGGGGGGTCTCTTTGTAAAAGAAAGGTGGTGAGTTCAGAAAAAAAAATGTCATTGGGGGTGTTGGGAGTGTATACATTAAGAAAAGTGTATGTTCTATTGGCGATTAACATCTGGCATACAAAAAAACACCCTCCTTCCCAACGTAGTTCACCTTTGATTTTACCGCCCGGGGAAAAAGTAATGTAACGCCCAGGGTTCTAGGAAATTTTTCGGCACCCCGGGGGGTTTGCCCTAGGGGGACAAAAATTTTCCCTTTTCCAATGTGCCCGCAAGCAATGATCCTCCCCCCAGGGGCTTAAGATGGAGGAACAGCCTACGTTTCTCAGGTTAATAAAAACCGCGCATTCCTTGAGAGTTTTTTTCCTCATAGGGGGCCGTCCAAAATGGGAAAAAAATTTTGTACCTCCCGCCCCCTTTGGTGGGTGAGCACGAGGAGAGGGTTCATGAGGGGGAGAGCCCAAGCGCCCAGTGAGCGCTTGTCCCATCCAAACCCGGGAAGGGTGGAGAGGGATTGAATATGTTTTAGAGCGAGTCAAAATAGCAAAATTACCAAAACCTACAAATAACATAAATAATAAAACAAGTCGGGCGGGTTTTTACCTACACATGTAGTAGCTAAGAACTAGTTCCCCCCCCCGTGCCCCAAGGGTCCCAGAAAAAAGAGGGGGGCAACATCCCAACTTTTCAATAAAAAGTCTCAAAAAAGGCGAAACAAGAGAAAACATGGTGAGAGGGCACCGGTTGCCCGGCCGCTAGTCACCATCCTGGTGAAGGAATCTCCTAGCTGCATCTTCTGGTGAATAGGTTAGCGTTCGTTGGCTATCACAAGGGGGATGCGTAAGTCGGGGCCCCTCGATAAGGTTTTTCGATGTGAGCGTCATTATAGCGATGACCCTTAAAGTCTATGGGAGAGCAACAAAACCTTCTTCTTACACCCAAAAAGGGCTGGAGAAGTTTGGGGAATTTTAAAACCAAAACAGTCAAATGGTACCGCTACATCTTACAAAACACTTAGCTATAAAAGCCACAGAAAAAAAAATCAACCCATTCACTATCCCGCTTGTACCACCATGACCCCTTAAAACCCGCTAAAACAAAATTAAAGTGCCAGAAGGGAGTTTTTTTGAACCACATTTTACTTTTAATGGAAATTGAATATCCCCGTCCTGGAACGCAGCAGACCCTAAAAACCTCATGACCCACAGAAAATTAAAAAGTGCTGGAAGAAAGAGTCTTTGAACCCCATTTTAGTTTATGGACATTGACTAGAACTGTCCCGGGCCCAGTATGACCATTAAAATTCTTCCCCCAGTTAAAAAAATGCCGGAAAAAGGAGTCTTTTAAAACCCTTTTAGTTGAAGGACATTGACAAACCCCGTCCTGGACCGCAGCTGACCCTTAAAAAATTTGACCCATAGATTAAAAGTGCCGGAAAAAGTAGTCTTTGAACCACCTTTTATTGAAATGGGCTTTTTAAAAACCCGTCCCCACCGCAGATGACCTTAAACCTGTCTGACCCAAAAAATTAAAAAGTGCTGGAAAAAAAGTCTTTTTAACCACCATTTTAGTTGAATGGACATTGAATTACCTGTCCCGTCCCCGCAGGGGCCAAGGGCCGGAGTTACAGTGGGTGCGGTGAACCCGGTGGGGTCCGTCTTTTAAAACCAGGTTAAAACCTGGGGGCAGCAACGAAAACTGCGTGCTGAAACAGAGTGCGGGAAAGGGGAATGGAGAACTCCAGCCTTCCCCAGTACAATTCAGACCTGGGGGGCCTTGCCCCTTTCCCTTTTAGTCGGAAAAATTGGCTTCATTGGAAATACTGGTGGTTAACCTCCTGTTAACCCAGGTCCCTTTTATTGGCTTTTTTTCTCTTTGATCAACGTGTGGGGGGAAATTGTCTCTGTACTTTGTTCTTTGTCCGGCTCCATACTCCTGCCCTTTGAAAAACCTACATCTGGTCAAGTTTCCGTACCTTCCCCCCTTTCAAATTTAGAGGGGTTTTTTACCAGCTATTTTGTACTGCAAGTTTTTTGAGTTTAAATTTAGAAAACACTTTTTAAAATAGGGTGGAAACCCACCCTTTTCTTTTGTTTCTCTTTTTTAATTGTATTAAATGGGGTTTTTTCAATTTTAGGGATTTATAGCAGTTAAAGATCTTTCAAAACAAGTCATTTCAAATTGTCCATTTACAGTTCCTCCTATTCCTGTTTTTTGACAGCACCTCACCCTTTAGCCACTCTTGACAATTGTAAGAAAAAGTCTGTTTTAAACAAAATTTTTTTTTTAATAGGATGTTATAGCTATTTCAAGGGAAAAAACCCCCCAAAATTTAAAGCAGACCCTTGAGCCCTTTGGACAATTGTGGAAAAAAAATGTCCTTTTGAAACATTTTTTTATAAAAGGTCTGTGTAAGCTCATTAAAAAAAAAAAAAAAAAAAAAATTAAAAAAAAATTTAAAAAAAAAAAAATTTAAAAAAAAAATTTTAAAAAAATTTTTTAAAAATAGGTCCCCTTAGATTTGCATTTAAAACAAAATGGGCCCCCCAAAAAAAAATTCAAAAGCATGACCCTTTAGCCACTTTTTACAAAATGGAAGAACAAATGTCTTTAGAAACAACATTTTTTTTATTTAAAAGGACCTGTAGTATTGCTGCATTTCAAATAGCAGACCCCCCAAAAAATTATAAAAATGACTTCTCAAACACTGTTAAAAATTGGAGGGAGAATTGCCACTTAGAAACCCCTTTCTGTTCCCAAAACCAGATTATTTCTGAATCTCAAGCTACATGACCCCAAAAAATTATAAATATGACTTCTCAGCCATTAAAAAAATTTGAGGGGGAAAGCCATTAAAAGCCACATTTTTGTTCCAAAGGGGCCTAAATTAAGGTATTCCCCAGCAACAGACTCAAAACCTTTACAATGCGAAAATTCTTAAGAAAAATGAGTAAATGGAATACGTGTTGTCAGAAACCTTGCTGTCTTTTACAGTCTCCTCACAGCAAAACCAGCAAAATGAACTGTTGGGAAAAGAGAATAAAAATTGCAGTAAGAAAAGACTTTTAAAAAATTTTAAAAAGGGCCATTTCGTTTTAAGAGGAATGGAAGAGACGGCAAATAAACGGGGACCTTGGCAAAATTGGGGCCACAACATCTCAGAGATCCATGCCTGTTCATCTTGAGGGAAATTTAAAACCAATCCAAAATTATCGGGGAAAGCCGGATGCTTTTTGCCCTGTAATGACTCCCCACCCCCCGTGAAAGAAGATCCCCCGAAAAATGAGCTGGCGCGGCAGGAAAAACACCCAAGGGTTTTGGCGAGCGGGGGCCTCGGCCTTTTCGTCCTTTTTTGGATACCCAAAGCAATTGGGTCCGGAACACATAAAAAAAACCGGGGGGTTTAAAACCCCAAAATGGGTTGTCACCCATTGGGCTTTCTGCCACCTTGGGCCCCTGCTCTCCCGGTTTACGCCTACTTGGCACCCAACGGGCTGTCCACGGGGCTGAGTTGTTCCACCCGTGACATTTGGGGGAATGTGAAGCAAAACCACAAACAAATTTTTGCCCATTTGATCAATCACAAGGTCCCCAATTTCCTGCATTTTAATTTCCCCAATTTGGGTGGGGGGAAAAGGAAATGCGGGATTTTTGTTTTGTACCGGGATCCGGGGGGGCCCCCCCGGGTAACTGTTGTTCAATTTTGAGGGCCCTTTAAATGCGAGGATAAATTTTTGGGGGAAAAGGGGAGCATCCAAGAAACTTAAAGTGAGAGATAGACCCTTTGGGATTTCCCAAAACCTCGGGGTCGAGGGGCCCCTGGGAAAAAACTGATCTTCCCCCCCCCAATTTTTCCCTCCCTCCTCCCCCCCAAAATTCGCCCCAAACCCTTTTTCCAAGGCAGGAAAATGGGTAAAAGGGTTTTTAAAGTGAAACCCCCTTTCCCGCTGCCTTTCCGGCACAGTTTAAACAGCCCTGACTTCCCGGGAAGTTTGATGAAACCCTGAGAGCTGATGCGCCACCTTGCACTGGCCCCGGGACCCCAAAACCACGTTTAATGAAGACCAAAAAATTGTGAAACTGTGGGGCCCTTTGTGGATTTGAAGGGAGAGAAAGGCTCCGGGGCCGCATTGTGTCCGTCTCCTCCTCCGTCGCTGGGGGGACCTTTGTTTCAAGGTCCAACGACGTTTCAGAACTAAACCCACAATGCCATGCGAAAAGGGGCACTGTCCGCCGACCTTTTTGGTGGCTTTTTAAAAACTGGCAAGAAGGGGTGCAGACTTTTTCCCCTTTCCTCCACTCTGGGTGGCTCAACACCCCGAGTCCGCACCGCTGCTTGTCACCCATGGTACTTCGTACTGCAATGCTTTTGCGCTGCTCCACAATCGCTGGAGCAGTGGGGGGTGGAATTCCAGCGTGTTCCACGCAAAAATGAGACGGTTGAGGGGGGGCCGACTGACGCTGCAACGCAGCCAGGCGGACAAGCAGGTGCAACGGCGGAAGGGGAACTTAGACTTCGGCCTTTCCCCAGCAGGCAGTCCAGCCCCGGGGAAACTCTTTAAAAATTTCTGGACGACAAGTTCATGAAAGTGCCAGGCAAGGGGGTGTGCTCCAGCCTACCGAATTTTAAAGGGGGGCCCAATTTCGCCCTTATCGCACCCAGCTTGCCGGCACAAGGTTCTTGGCACCCAGCCCCGCGCTCGGCCCCTTGCGGAAGCCATCCACAGCTCCGACCTTGTGTGACGGTCTCCAAGACAGATTTTTTCAACCGGCTTGGTTTCTCTGGCTTGGGTGCCACCAGAGGGCCTTGGGGGGAAAAAACCCTGCCCACCCTGCGGGTTTTGAAGACGTTTCCCAACCTGAACCACCGTCACCCCAGGAAAACATCCCCCCCACTCACCCAGGAGCTGTCCAGAATATAGCGGGCCTTGGGCCCGGGTTACTAGTCCCCGGTCGGTGGTCAATGGACTTTTTTCCGGGCCACAGATTTCAGACAACGCGCTTAAATTTTAATGACACGTGGCGCCAGGGGAGGACGGGGTTTTCGGAAAGAAATCCCCGCCGATCTGGTTTGGGGGCAGCAGGGCCATGACGTGCGGACCCATCTGTGTCCACCAGAAAGGAAAGGCAACTTTTCCAAGGCCAAAATCCTGGCAATGCCAACATCAGGCTTTGGCTTCGGATGGTTTGGGTTAAAGGTTTTTTTCGCTCCCGAACCTGAAGACAAAGCGGCTGCTAGACGGCCGCTGTACGGGTGCAGGTCGTCAACTGGCGGAAGGAAAGGGGGTGGGTTTGGGGTCTTGGGGGGGCTGGGGGTCACTGGGGGCGCGGTGGGGGGCTGAACGGGGCTAAACCCGGGCATGACTCGAGAGACAGGGGCACTGAGGAACGTTTGGGTGGTGGTGGAGGAGGAGGCGGAACAGAGGGTGTGACATTTTGGGGAGGCCCGCATGGGTCGGGCCCCTTTTTGGGGCCAAGTTTCCCCTCCTTTCAACCATGCATTCGCTGCATTGACAACATGTTGGTGGGGGTTAACCACCTAAGGTTTCTTCCTCTACTTATGCGTTTAGGGAAAAGGCGGCATATACATCGCGGGTTTGAATCAAGCTTGCTCAAAAAGGGGCCCGGCTTGAGAGGTCCTGGACCTTTTTGAGGGCGAAAACGGGGACGGGTTTTGCGCTACCTTTGGCGGGTGGAATCATATCAGCGGACTTCTGCGACCCCCTCTCCCTTTTTGGGGGGGGGGGGAAACCCGACTGACACACCCCATGTCTTCCCCTCGTCCAGTGATGAAGCGCTCGCAAAGAAAAATTCTCTGAAAAGCCACGTTGGACCGCAATGTCGCATCATCATCACAACCAGGTGACTTCGTCGTCCGACTTTCTGCTCCAGGAGCGCGGGGCACAAGAAAGAGGGCCCAAGCGGGCCGCCCCGCCCAGGATTTTGCCAATTAAACCGGCTTTCCTTCTCCCCTCTGATGGCATCATAACTGGGGCGTCAGAGAGAGAAAAACATCCTTTTGGCCTCTTATCTTTAACTCCCTTTTGACCCCCCAACCGCATTTGTCATCAAAGGTCTTCAAAAATGGATTATCCACAGGGGGGGGGACACATTACAAAATGGTCTGCTCATGTTGGACGGATGCTGGTGTGCTGATGAGACTTTGTGGGGCCCACTGGGGGGACGAGGAGGAAACTGCTGGTGCAGGGGTTTCATTTTCCACTGAAGGACGATTGGCGACGCTGTTCGTTACTGAGATTCACAGGGGCCCTACCCAGCGATGACAGGCCTGACGGTCCTGCAACTGTCGATCCGCTGGCACTGTTTCGCCAGCACTGGAAGGGGCACCTTCTCTCACCTCTACCTCCCTTCCACCCCCTCTTTTTCTCGCTTTCCCCCCTAATTTTCGCTCCATGTTCAAAAATAAAAATTTGAGAAATATGGAAAAGGGTTTTTGGGGAAAACTCTTATAAAAAGACGGAAATCACAGCTATTCTCAAAACCCCCAAACAAAACAAAATTTCTGGATTCAAATTTAACTGCAAATTTGATCTACAACAAAGCTGGCCTGCGCCAAATTCAGAAAAACACGTATCTTAAAGTATTTGGGGTAAAAAAGGGATTTTTTTCACCTACAATTCCCCTGTGGTGACTAAAAAATTCCCAGTTTTTCACATTTTAAGGGGGGGGGGGAAAGGGGGGCCTCAATAAAAACAAAGTTAGTGCCCAAAGTCAAAAAACACGTATCTGAAATTTTTTAGGAAAATAACAAGGTATTTTTGGCACCTATCCCCCTTTTGCTGATTTGTTTGGTTTATTTTTAAGGGAAAAGGGGGATTTATCAACAAAGGGGGGAATGGGCAAAATTGAAAATAAACACCTTTCTAAAAATGTAAAAAAAAAATAAAAAAAAGTGGATTTTTTGCACCTAAAAAAGAGACCTGAAGTTACTAGAAAAAAAGGTGTTCCAATAAAATTTTCGGGGCCCCCAAATTTTCCGGGAAAAATATTTCAAAAAAAAAACTTTTAATAATAAAGAAAATTGCATTGCAATGTCTACATTTAATTTTGGTGAATTTTAAACCCAGAAATTCTTTATAAGCTTTTTCTGTGTTCGCCCGGGGGGGGCCCCCCTCGGGCCCCCCCCCGTAAATTTTTTCAGCGGTAGATGCCCCTTTTTTAAAATTTTCTTACCAAAACTACAAAAATTTTTTTCCCAAAATTTTAATTTTCAAGTTGTAAGGATCACAGCTAACAGTAGAGTTTCCCCTTGAAAAAAATAGAATAATTTCCCCTGAGCTGTTTGGACACAGGCGAGGAGCCCTACTGCTTGAGACGCTGAGAGACCCCTAAATTGAAAGGGAAGGGTGTTCTATGAAAAAAACGAGGTTTCATTGATTTTTCCACCAAATCGAAAACCCAAAACACACCCCAGTCTTTGAGTCGCCAACATCTCACCCTGCCTATTCTGAAGTGATTTCCCCCTGGGGCCCGCCCAAATTTAATTTAAAATTTTAATTTGGACAAAAAAAAAAATGGGTTTAAAAAAAAAGCCCTTTGTTTTAAAATCTTTTTTTTGGACTGGCCTTTTTTTTTTCTTTTTTAAAGCTGTTTCAGAACTGATAAAATTTGGAAAAAATTTTTCCTTTCCTGGGCCCCAAATGTATTTCCTTTCTCATGTGCTCCCAATCTCAACCACCCATTCCCTCATGTTACTGCTGTCATCCCCCAAGCTATGTCACCATGTCACTCTTGGTTTGATTTTTGTTTGTTACGCAATTTTTCCCCATGCACTGAGGTTGTGTGAGTGGTTTTTGTTTTGGGAAAATTTTGCATCTGTGCAATTCCCCGCTTTAAACTGTGTTAAGTTGGTTTTGAATTTTTTTTTTTTCCCAAAAGCAATTAGTGCACCTGTGTTTTTTTTTTTCCCCATTTTAGAAAAAAAGGCCGGGTTTTGCTAGTTTTTGGGGTAAAATTTATTCAGCCATTTTTCTGTGAACAAGCCCCTAAAAACTGGATTTTCTTTGAGTAATAAGGGTCCAAATTTCTTGTATGTTTTTTTCCCCTCCTCATTATTTTGCCAAAGCTGCCGCCACCTAAAAATTTAGACTTTGTGCCACCTTCCGGGCCTGTTTGCTGAAACCCCCAAAATTCTGTTATTTGCCACTCTGTGGCCAAACTCTTGCTGCGGCAAACGGAACAGTCTCTCAGTCCCCACCGTGGTTTCCTAATGCATTTCCACCTCCCCCAATTCAAAGACTTCCCACTATTTTTGGGGTTTTCCCCCTTCTTTTAATCTGCCCAAAAAAATGAAAATGACAAACAAAACCCCGATTTTTTCCGGAGCACCGTGAGGCTAGTAGAAAAGGCCCTTTTTTTTGCATGGGTTTTTATGATGATTGGGTTCCCAAAAAGTAGGAGGGATACAAAAAACAGGGGGGAATGAAAATTTTCCATTTACTTATTATTTTTGGGATAAAAAAATCCTGTTTCCTTTTGGCTTTTACGTTGAGGGGTTTTTTGCCAATTGAAAGGGGACACTAAAGGTTAAAAGGAAGGGCAAAATATTAGTGGCTTAAAAAGAAAAATTACGGGAGCACCCTCTTAAACTTTTTTGGGGGGGGGGGCTTACAGGTATCAGCTTTTAACAGAATCCCAAAAAAGTAAAAAAATTTAACTTTTTTGCCACAATCGCAATTTTCCCAAGAGATGAAGGGGCCCCTTTTTGGGAAATTGTATGTAGGGCGGAAATACACAAACACGGTTTTAAACCCCAGAATTCCACAAAAAAAAAATTTAAATTAACTCTTGGCCACAGACAAAAATCCCCCCCACAGAGGAAAGTTGATGGATTTCAGGTGTTTTAGGGGCAGAAATTTACCACCCTGTTTTTGACTAAAATTTCCCCCCAAAAACAAAAATGAAAAATTTTAACCCCTTGGGGCATAAAATCCCCTACAGAATGAATAGAGGGAAAGCCCAGGCTTTAATATGGGGTAAAAAATACAGTCCCCTTTTTTTTGACTAAAAAATTACCCCACAAAAAAATAGGATAAAAAAACCCCCGGGGTTATAAAATCCCCTACAAAAAGGGAACCCAGATGTGTTTCGGGCGTGATGGGGCAAAAATACACCCCATCGGACTTTGGGGGAGACACCCCACAAACTTAAACAAAAAAAAAAAAACCTGGTTCGGGAAAACAGGTTTTATTTTACGCACACTTGGAAGGTCTTTCCCCCAGTAGCCAAAAAACAGGTTTTTTTTTTCACAGAGTGCAATATAGTGCTGCAGCAGCCAGAGCTTGGGCAGGAAAACACACTGCCAACGTCAGAATTTAACATGGCCCCCATTTTTAAATAGGCTGTGACTCACAAAAGCCCGGGGGCTGCTGAGGGGCTTCTTGTCTGCACATGTTATTGAGGGCGTTTTTTCTTTCCCCCCCATAGTTCCTGCCCCATGTCACGCAAATTGCTCGGGGCCCAATTTTAAAAAAAAAGATATTCTTTCCCCGGGGAATCGTCAAAAAAACTTCAGTTTTGTGCAAAACCCAATTTTTTTCCCCTAAATTCTAAATGAATTCCACTTGTTAAAAACGATTCGCCCATCTCTATTTCAATTTACAAAAAACCCAATATAACCCGGGTCTTTATCAGGGCATTTTTTTCCCCACCCCAAGTCCCCAAACCCCCCCCCAAAATCCCTCTAAAATTTACCCCAGTATATTCTTCTTCGTCGGTTGGTTCCCTTTACAAAACCTTGGCATAGTGCAAAAATGCTCCCTACTCTATAACCCTCTAAAAGGTGGTATTCAAAACAAGGAGCAAAGTAGAAAAAAGGGTTTATGTTAGCGCGAACCCTTTGTTCTTTTTTTGTTGTTGTTGGTCCTGTGTATCATTTGCTGAATGTTGGAATCGTTTTTTTCCAAAAAAAAGTATAAAAGATTTTATCGGGCACGCGGGATCCCCTTCTTTTTTTTCCCCAGGTTTCAGGGGGTTTGGTTCACCCCCTTTTCCGGGCTTTCCCCTCATTAAACCCCACACTTTTAAAGTCTGCACTCGCCTCAGCCACACAGGTTTTTTTCACCCCTATAAAATCCTCCCCTTTTCACAACCCCAGACAAAATATTCAAAACCTTTAACTTCCCTTTTCCATCCATCAGCACCCCCACCCCCAACCCCCCTTTCAAGATACTTTGGGCCCCCCACTTTCTTTTGTTTTTAAATGTATTTTAATTTGATTTTTTTAAAAGAGAAAAAAAAAAACATAGCAACTAATAGAAATTGGGAAAAAAGCATAGTACAAACAAATCGGTTCTGAAATACATAAAGAGGGTAGGGGAAAGAAAATCAGAACAATTTTTAATCCGATTCAAGCAAAAAATGTACTATATAACAAAAATTGGAGACAAACGACAGGGGGCACACAAAAAAAACTTTTATAAGGGGGAGACAAACCACAAAATGGGATGCTGATTTAAATTTGTCAAGATCAGAAGTCCTGGGGAATAATAGAAACTCCCCCGGTCTCCAAAAGGCGTCAAAAGCTTCCAAATCATCTTCCCCTTAAAAGGAGTGAGATATTCCAATCCCGGGTTTTTCCCCGATTCGCGAGCACAGGCCTTCCCCTTGGGTGGGATGAGGTCTGCTTCCAGTAATTTTTGGGAATTAACATTTTGCCGCCCCTTTTTCTATATATAAAAATTTAACCTACCAAAAATTTCCCTCCCCGGGGAAAGGGGGTGGAAAAATTCGGAGAAAAAAAGGGGGACAAGGGGGGCCTTTCCTGAGTGAAAGTCAAAAGGGTTTAAAGGGTTTAAACTTCTTCCCCCAAAAGGGGTCACCCAACCCACATCCCCAAAAAATATTGGAGCATCCGCTCCCGGTTTCCCCCCACCTCCAAAAAATAAACCGGGAATTTTCAGTTCAGTCTATGCCGAAGGGAAAAAGTATGATACCAAAAACATCAGCAATTTAAAATGATTTTCCCTTTTTTTGATAAAATGGATGAGGGGGGCTGTTTTCCCCAAAAAACTCTGCCAATCCTCCCCGGGATAACTGTGACCCTCAAAAATTTTCCCCTTTTTTACATATATGGATGTCGTATTTAGGGACCCTAAACCGGGGAAATTTTAGGATCTGGTATATTGCCAAAATCAAACCCTCTTGGGTTTATGTTCCCAAATGACAAAAATTTTCAAAAACAGATGGTTTTTAAACTTTAAAACAGAACCCCCAAAACAGATGGGATATAATTTTTTGATCTTCAAAATAAAGGAAAAAAAAAAAAACTCGTAATGGCACTCCCAAAATTTGACTGTAGCTTTCCCCAAAAAAAGGGCTCAAATTTCCCGCGTGCGGGGAATTTAATTCTCTGCAAAACGAAAAAAAATTTTTTTTTGCGACCAAGGCCCCTTTAAACAACCTCCCCTTTCCCCCCTGAAGTGGGGTGAAATAGGAAGGATGTCATAGGGGAAAGCCTTTGACAAATGAAAACTTTCCTTTAAAACCCCCTGCCATATAGCCCTCCCTCGGGGCATAGAGGTTTTAATAATGGTTTTCTCAATAACAATTTTGGTTTGTGGCCCATATAATGATTTGGGGGGACAGGGGCTATCCAAAAGCTTTTTTATCCCTCCCCCAGTATAGGCATATAATTCTGACCCGGGGGGAAAAGCTCTTAAAATTTTGGGTGCCCAATTTAAAAATTTAAACCCACATCCGGGGGCCGAAAGCCCCCCAAACTGTTTTTCCCTTAAAAAAACCCTCTCGGATTTCCGTGCCGGGCCCGGGGAGCCCATATAAAATGTATAAAATTCACTTGTAGGGAACGTAAGGTCCCGATGGGCCCCAAAGGAAACCGGGGGGGAGTCCAATAATTAAAAATCAAATTTTGGGAAAACGACATCTTTATTTGGTTAATCCCGGCCCAAAAAGAACAAAGGGAAAATTATTCCAGCGGTCCATGAGGTGGGTTTTAAATTTTCCCCTAAAAATTTCGGAAAATTTTTTTTTTTTTTTTTTTTTTTTTTTTTTTTTTTTTTTTTTTTTTTAAAAAGCGAATAGTTTTTCCCGGGGTCAAAAATACCCCGTAATTTGGAAACCCTTTTTCCATCGATAGTTATTTTTCCTTTAAGTTGGGCAAACCCCCGGGTTTATAGAAAAGCCTAAATTTGGGATGGCCCCTGTCTTGTTGTAAAATTTTCCCTTTTAGCCCGGGCAGGAGATTTAAAACGGCCCCCAAAAAAGAAAGGGAAATTTTGGCAAAAACTTTTCAATTGGAAGGGGTTAACAGAAAAATCTCCGCATACAGTGAAATTTTAAATTCTTTCTCTCCACCCCCACCCCCGCAATGTCTGGGGGGGTAATCTAACCCCTGCCGCCAAAGGTCAATGGGGCAGGCCCAAAAAAGAGGGGAGAGAAGGGAACCTGTCTAGTACCATTTCGAAGGGGGGGGGGGGGGGGGGGGGTTGGGGGGTATTTTTGGGGGGGGCGGGGGGGGGGGGTGGGGGGGGGGGGGGGGGGGGAATTTTCAACCCTGGGGCAATTAATAGTGGCAACGGGTTAGATAAAATCCCCCCGGGGTGCGGGGGGGATAAAAAAACCCCTGATCCCAAAAGCCCGCAAGGTAAGGGAAAAATAACGCCAATTAATCGGGGCCAAAAGCCTTTTTTTAAACATCAAGGCTTAAAAAAAGCATTTATTCCCCTTTTATTTACAATGTCAGAGGAATCAATGGCCTTATTGGGTTATCGCCCCCTTTTCGGCATGGGGACAAATCCCACCTGATCCTTATTAACTAGACACGGGAAAGGGGGAAGGGGGAGTCTATTAGCCAAGATTTTTAGTGAAAAATTTTTTTTCAGCATTCAATAAAGTATGGGCTGTAACTACCGCACTCCAGGGATTCCCACCCGGTTTTGGGGATTAAATGTGAAAATAAGAATGTAATGGGTTTTTTTGGAATGGGGGAGCCCCGTAAAAAGGGGTTATACAAAACTATAAATTTGGAAGTAAAATTTGGGGGCTGAAAAAACTGATAATATAAGTTTTGTAAGTCCCCTGGGCCCCGGGGCTTTTTTGAAGGGAGATTTCTTTTAAAGGTATCTTGAATCTCCTTGGTTTTAAACGGGTTTTAAAAAGTCCCGAGCTTCTGTTGATAGCCCGGAAGTTCCCCAGGAGTTCAAGAATTCCTCAAGTAAACAGTCACGTTCCACACTATCCGTGGGTAAGGTGTCCGGGATGTTGTAAAGATTTGTAAAAAAGGAGTGAAAGATATCCACAATAGTCTGAAAGGGCAAAAAAATTTGGGACTCCTCTATTTTTTTCCCCCCGAAAAATGGGGGTGAGGGCCTCCGTTTTAACCCGAAATCCCAGCCAGAATTGGGGTGCGCTTTATTGGCCCTTTCATAATATTTATGCTTCGTAAATGCCAACATTTTTTCAGCCCTATGCAAAGCCAGGCTCTTCAATTTAGCTCTCAGAGATACTATTTTTCTGAGAATGCTTTTACTGGGATTTAAAGCCAATCTATCCTCTATCTGCCTAAGTTCCGCTGAGTATTCCCTCCACCTTGCCTGCCTATCCCTCTTTAACCGAGTACCCAATGCTATGCATTGTCCTCTGAACACGGCTTTATGGGCCTCCCAAAGAACAGCCGGTGAGGAGACTGAGCCCGTATTAACCTCGAAATAATCCACAAGATGTTTTCTCAGTTCTTCTCTATATAACTGATTCTTTAATAAAGACTTATTAAGTCTCCAATGACATACCGTAGTTGCTGAGCCCGAGGTCTTAAGGGATAGGCTGACTGGGGCGTGATCCGACCATGTTATAGTTCCAATATCCGCAGATTCCATCATTCTGAGGGCTAAAATGTTTCCAAAAAAGTAATTAAGTCTGGAATGAGACTGATGTGAGTTAGAGAAAAAAGTATAAGCCCTTTCTGTAGGGTGTGTAATCCTCCAGAGATCGAACAGTCGGAATCTGCGAATAAGCTGTCGAAATCCCTTTGATTGGTTAGATTGGGTCGTGGTGCGGGGCGGGCAGTTCACCGACAATTTGTCGTATAGTTCTGAAAAGATTAAATTAAAATCTCCCCCTACAACCACAGCGGAAGGAGGGAAGCGTGATAGTTTGTTTAACAGACGTTTTAGGAAAGTTAGTTGACCGACATTGGGGGCATAAACATTACACAATAAGATAGGGGACCCTCCCAGTGTGCCCTCCAGAATCACATAACGGCTACCCGGATCCGCAAAGGAATTTGTTATCAAGATGGGGCATGTTCTGGAAAGTAAAATGGCCACCCCTGCCTTTTTTTTTGTCTTGGGATGCCATATAACTAGATTGATACAATTGCTTAAGAAAGTTAAAGTTTCCTGTCCTATTAAAGTGTGTCTCTTGGACAAATACCAAATCTGGTCTACTAGATTTAAGGTCAGCATATAGAATTTTCCTTTTAAGTTGGAATTCAGGCCCTTGACATTTAGGGAGTATAACTTAATCATTAAAATCCCATTGGTAGTTACCACCGATTATATTCCACAGCTGGCCTCGCATCTCCATAGGATGGATAAGGAAAACAAAGGGGTAGGAAGGGATTTCACAAGACAGACAAACAAACCACAGAACAAATGCAATCTTAATTGAACATCAAGGCTGCTCATGCCTTGAGGAGGTATTCAACTCCTTAGGGAACCAGAAGCACAATAACAACTATGATTCCTACCATCCAGTAACTGGAGGATGGACTATGTAATTAGAGAGGTCACCTCGGGGAGGGCGGAGGTGGGGGCGAAATACCCAACGAGTCAAGTAATGGACCGCAAATCCCATTAAGCCTGGGAGAACTCGCTGCTTTTTAAGAAATTGAAATGAAATTTAGAGAGAATTAACTATCTATGGAATCTGGTTTAGAAAGGAGTGAATGTAGCATCTCTAAAAGTTCCACAGATTAACACAATACACATGAGGGGGACAATCCTCCTAAAGTATGAAGATTAATGTGCAATATATAAACTGGCACAGAAACACTACTACACTAGAAGCTCCTGTCAGACCAGGAAAAAATCTTTACATGGTAGAGACAACTTACTAAACCTGAGAGACAGCACTATAGTAAAAACATTGCAACATGGATATATGAGTATTATCTCCGAGGATGCAAGATATCTGCAACCAATCATTATTAGTGCAGGTATTTGCCTCAGTAACATGAATCCCAGCATTCCCATCTTCTATAAACAAGAGAGATGGAATCATCCATATAAAGGATCAACAAGTGAAAATAGAATAACCTATCTTCCATGATAGCCGGGTCAGGTGGCAGGAGGAGGGGTATGCCCTGATCCTCCAGATTTTAGCAGGTTGGATCTTTTCTGCTTGGGCTGCGCCTTCTGCCATACCGGTGAAGGGGCAGGAGGGGGATCCCCCAGTTCCCAATCCACAAGCTCAGACGGCAGGAACTCCAAGGTGGAGCAAAAATGCGGGAGATCCTCAAAAGTACGTAGGGCTGCAGAGCGTCCATTCCTGGTAGCGATTAGCGCGAAAGGAAAGCCCCAACGGTATGGGATGGAGTGTTCCTTTAAAATCTCCAACAGGGGCTTGAGATGATGGCGTTTCTGAAGGGTTATCCAGGAAAGATCAGGAAAGATCTGGATGTCAGTCCTTTGGTATTGAAGGGATCCTCGGGATCTGGCCTTGGTTAAGATTTGCTCTTTGATTTGGAATTCGTGTATACAACATATTATATCTCGTGGACGTGAAGGAGGTCCTTTGTGTATGAGGGCTCTGTGAGCTCTGTCCATTTTAATAGTGCCAGGTCCCGAGTCTCCCAAAACAGATCGGAAGATTTTGTCAAGAATTTGGAACACATTTTCCTCCCCAGTGGCCTCCGGGACCCCTCTAATCCTCAGGTTGTTCCGCCTTCCTCTGTTATCCAAGTCTTCTACTTGTCGGTTAGTCTCTCTCAGGAGTTTAGCCTGGTTGACTACAGTTGATTGCAAGGAGGAAACATATTGCCGGGTGTCGTCATGGGCACTTTCAATAGACTCTACCCTCTCTGACATATGCCGCAGATCTGCTCTAACCGATGCAAATTCAGCCTTGAAGGTCTCCCTGATGTCCAGCATGAGATCTTTGAGATCCTTGAGATCTTTTCTAGTTGGAAGGTCTCTCAGGAGGGATTGCCAGCCAGGAGCAGAATATCGATGGGGGTCAGCCGGGTCCATCTCTCCCCCACTTAGCTCCGGGGATGGGCTTCGGCTGTGTAATGGTAGAGTGTCATCAGCCATCCCAGATAGTCCTGTCTCAGTATCATTCAAAGAACTCAGGGCAGGTCCAGCATCAGCAGGTATAGTCTTGGCAAGTGGCTGGCCCCCCTCTTTTTGTTGTTTCTTAGAAGACATGCTATTTGAGGGTGAGAGAGTATCACTGGAGGATATTCTGATAGAACTTAAATTTCCTGGGGGACAAGCGTCCAGTAGTGCTGTACAGTTATTGGGGTGCCGCCCAGGCTGTGGGCTAAAATCCTCAGGCAAATGCAGTTCCCCTCTTTGGGATGATGAAATGCGAGTGCCCAGCAGAATCGCCTCCCGAGGGCCACAAATTAGTGAGCTGCTGCAGCAGCGCAATATACTGTCCCCCTCTGCTTCCCTAGTGGGACTCAAAGCTGCCTGCGATGTGTGACACTGCTGTGCCTTATCTTGTAGCAAGTCCCTAACTGGCAGCAGGTGATAATCCAGGGGAGAGGAAGATTTTAGAGGCTCCAGAGGGCTCAGGGCTGGGCAAAGGGCTCGAGGGTCTTGGTGGGGACCTGTCTTCCCTGTGCCCGCCTCCGGCGGTGTTCCGCGGCGTTGCCGGTGCCTGCTCTTGCGGCCTGCTTCCTTCGCTCGTCGGGTCCTCTTCCGTGCGCCCTGTCGATGCCTGTGTCGCCAGCAGGGTTCCTGGGTCAGGGAAGAGGAATCCACTACCTCCGCAGCAGGCTGTGCGACGCAGATGGGCACCCGGCCGTCTGGCGGGTAGTCGTCCGGTGCGGTGGGTGCAGCCGCAACTTCCGGGTTAGGCCGCGGCTCCTCCGATGTCACGGAGCGCGGTGAAAAGTAAGCCAGGAGCGAGGTCTGCTTCCCAGAACGGGTCCCTCGTGTTGCTGGAGCAGAGGGAGGCTGTTTCTGCTGCAGCTGTGCCAGGATGTCACAGGATTGCCCCCTTATGCAGCAGCGATCCTCCGGAGCTCCACGCTTACGCGGCCATCTTGGTCAGCGTCCAGGCCACGCCCCTGCCACCCACTTTCTAAACAAGACCAGCCTCATCAGAGAAAGCTTCACCCCACTGTCCCCACCGCCCAAATCCATGCCTGCACAGTCCGCACCGCCAGCCCCTCTATCCACGCATTTCCCACAGCCACCACCTTGCACTTCCCCCCTAACTTGCTTCTCCACTTTCACTTATGACAAGCTCTCCTCTCTACTCTCCAAATCCAATGTCACTACCTGTAACCTTGATCCACTCCCATCTCACTTCATCCCAGACCTCAGCCCTGTTATACTCCCAGCTCTCACCCATCTCTTCAACCTATGACTAACCTCTGGCATTTTCCGTTCATCATTTAAGCATGCTACCATCACACCCATCCTAAAGGAACCATTTCTTGACCCATCCTTTCTGTCCAACTATCGCCCCATCTCACTGCTTTCATTTGCTTCTAAACTCCTCGAACAACACGTCTACCTTTAACTGTCCTCCTATCTGTCGTCCAACTCTCTTCTTGACCCAATGCAATCTGGTTTCTGATCCCATCACTCTACAGAAACCACTTTAACCAAGGTCACCAACGACCTAGTAACTGCTAAAGCCTCACGTCACTACTTGATCCTTCCCTTCCTAGACTTATCCTCTGCCTTTGACACTGTTAACCATTCCATACTGCTACAAATCCTCTCATCCCTCAGCATCACGGACTCGGCCCTCTCCTGGATCTCCTCGTACCTCACCGATAGAACATTCACCGTCTCTCATTCTCGCACCGGATCCTGCTCTCGCGCTCTCTCTGTTGGTGTCCCTCTGGGGTCCGTCCTGGGTCCCTTACTTTTTTCTATCTACACTCTTGGTCTGTGTCAGCTCATAGCATCACATGGCTTTCAAAACCACCCGTATGCCGATGACACCCAACTTTACAGCTCCGGCCCAGACATCCCCTTTTTCCTGTCCAAGAGCCCAGATTGTCTGTCGTCCATATCCTCCTTCTCCTCACATCTCCTAAAACTTAATGTAGAGAAAACTTAATTCATCATCTTTCCTCCTTCCCACTCCATCCCTCCACCTGATCTCTCTATTACAGTCAATGGCTCTACACTCTCACCCAGGGGCGTAACTACCGGGGTAGCAGGGGTAACAGTTGCTACGGGGCCCCTGCGCCTAGGGGGGCCCCGGGGCAGCTGCTACCGCGTCCGCTACCCCGGTAATGCCGCTCCTGGGCCGCGGGCAGGGAGCTGGGCCGTGGGCAGGGAGCTGCGGGGCCCGGCGCATACTCCCTCTGAACGCCCGGGCCCTCCGGCCCGAGCGTTCAGAGGCAGCGCTGCTCGGTAGTAGCAGGACGGAGCGCCGATCGCTCCGCTCTGCTACTTCCCCCTGCCGGCGCTCTGTGGTCACGTGGGCGCGCGCGGCGACCTCACATCACCGCGCCGCCCGCGCTGAGCGCAGAGGCTGCAGGGAGAGCAGCAGACCGGAGTGAGCGGTGCATCGAGGGAGCGTGGACCGAGGTAAGTTGTTTCTTATTTTACCTGCCCCCATATGCCTGCCTATAGCCCCCATATGCCTGCCTCTAGCCCCCATATGACTGCCTCTAGCCCCCATATGACTGCCTATACCCCCCATATGCCTGCCTATAGCCCCCATATGCCTGCCTATAGCCCCCATATACCTACCTATAGCCCCCATATGCCTGCCTATAGCCCCCATATACCTACCTATGCCCCCCTTATGCCTGCCTATAGCCCCCATATGACTGCCTATACCCCCCATATGCCTGCCTATAGCCCCATATGCCTACCTTTACCCCCTATATGCCTACCTATACCCCCCATATGCCTACCTATACCCCCATATGCCTGCCTATAGCCCCCATATACCTACCTATACCCCCCATATGCCTGCCTATATGCCTGCCTATAGCCCCCATATGCCTACCTATACCCCCCCTATATGCCTGCCTATAGCCTCCATATGCCTACCTATACCCCCTATATGCCTGCCTATAGCCCCATATGCCTACCTATACCCCCCATATGCCTACCTATACCCCCCATATGCCTGCCTATACGCTCCCATATGCATGCCTGCCTATACAGCCCCCATATGCCTGCCTATACAGCCCCCATATGCCTGCCTATACCCCCTAATATGCCTGCCTATACCCCCCATATGCCTGCCTATACCCCCTAATATGCCTGCCTATACCCCCCCATATGCCTGCCTATACCCCCCCATATGCCTGCCTATACCCCCCATATGCCTGCCTATAGCCCCCATATGCCTGCCTATAGCCCCCATATGCCTGCCTGCCTATACAACCCCCTATATGCCTGCCTGCCTATTCAGCCCCCTATATGCCTGCCTATACAGCCCCCTATATGCCTGCCTGCCTATACAGCCCCCTATATGCCTGCCTGCCTATACAGCCCCCTATATGCCTGCATGCCTGCCTATACACCCCCCTATATGCCTGCCTGCCTATACGGCCCCCATATGCCTGCCTGTACACCCCTATATGCCTGCCTGTATACCCCCACAAGCCTGCCTGTATACCCCCACAAGCCTGCCTGTCTACTTATATGGGGCCCCTTTAGCTACCTAAACCCTACCTATATGGCCCCTATAGCCCACCTAACCCCTGTCTACCTGTATGGCTCCCTATAGCTACCTAAACCCTGCCTGCCTATATGGGCACTATTGGCTACCTAAACCTTGCCTATTTGGGGCCCCATATATCCTATCTAAACCCTGCCTGCCTAAATGGACCCCATATAGCCAGGGGGGCAGGTGCTGGAAAAGTCAGGATTCTAAGATATTTGTGTCTAAATCTGCAGGGACAAGTGGTCGGGAGATGTCATCATGATGGCGGACTGGACCGGATGCAGAACGTCACCTGTGAGTCACAAGATGTAACTGCACTGTAATCACTTATATGTCTGCACAGGCTGTGTACACTGCTATCTACCACTATATGGTCACTGTATGGAGGTAATATACAGTCTGCAGAGCCTGTGTACACTGCTGTCTACCATTATATGGTCACTGTATGGTGGTTATATACAGTCTGCAGAGCATGTGTACACTGGTATATACCACTATATGGTCACTATATTATTATATATTATTATTATTAGACAGTATTGGTCTTTGTGTACTGATCAGTAATATTGTAGGGGTATTATTCAGTCACTATTTGGTGGTAATTTGTGGTCGTGTTCTGGTGGTATAATCAGGTCCTTATGTAATAGCGTTATTGATAATGCTGGTCTTAGTATAGTGGGATTTGATTGGTAGCAGTATGATGGTGATATGTATGGTGAGGTATTTGCCCCTTGTATTATCTACATTATCTAACAGCATGTCCTGGTACATGGTCGTGGTCAGGGAGGCGGGGGGGCATCCAAAAGTTTGCTTTGGGGCCCTGGCTTCTCTAGTTACGCCCCTGCTCTCACCGGTCCCGCAAGTCCGCTGCCTCGGGATAACACTTGACTCCACTTTTCCCTTCAAACCCCAAATCCAAACCTTCACCTCGGCCTGCTGCCTCCACCTGAGAAATATTTCATGAATCCGCTCATTCCTTAACCCTGTCACTACAAAAATGCTGGTCCATGCCCTTGTCATATCCCGCCTAGACTACTGCAACATCCTTCTCTGTGGCCTCCCATCCAGCACTCTTGCTCCCCTTCAATCCATCCTCAACTCTGCTGCCCGTCTTATCCACCTCTCTCCTCGCTACTCCTCTGCCTCTCCCCTCTGCCAATCCCTGAACTGGCTACCCATTGCCCAGCGCATTCATTTCAAGTTACTAACCATGACCTACAAGACTCTCCATAACCTCTCTCCTCCCTACATCTCCGCTTTAATCTCCAGATATCTCCCCTCACGCAACCTCCGCTCCTCACAGGACCTTCTTCTCTGCTCTCCTCTTATCAGCTCCTCACACAACTGCCTCCAAGACTTCTCCCGTGCTTCCCCCACACTCTGGAACTCACTGACCCAACTCATCAGACTCTCCCCCACTTTCACCAGCTTCAAAAGCAACCTGAAAACCCATCTCTTCAGGAGCCTATAACCTACAATAACCCAGCTGTCACTACACCCTCCACAAACATGTCTGCCCCCACCTTCTGTCTCTCTCCCACTTCCTTGTAGATTGTAAGCCTTCCCTCTGTAGCTGTGGGTAGTCACAGCTTGTCACTGTTATAATTGTTTGACTTATGTTATGTATGTGACCCCCTGAATGTACAGCGCCCTGCAATCAATGGCGCTACAAAATAAATAATAATACTGGAAAGTGAGCTGGATTTTTTTTCGCTGTTTGCCTTCACAGCTACAGATATTGTCCTACTCTGTAAGGCTCTGTCTCCCCTGGACAATTAAATCACCTGAAAATGAAATACTAAAAACGTTCATAAAACTGAGTTCTCTGTCCCCTGCCTGTCAAAAGCTGCTGAAAAAACAGGTGATTTCCGGGTTTCGGCGCATTTTGCGTTTTTTACGCATGTTTTTTGGTTGCTTTCAAGTCTTTTTTTTTATGAATACATAAATTAAGGCTTTGATAGGTTACTCCAACCTACAAAAGAGGATGTAATGCGAACTGCTGCATTTATATGTGATCATGTAGTCATTTTACGGATTTTGACGCTGATAAAATTATCTTGCTTTTGTCTATAAATTTTTTTTTTTTACTGATTTTGCGTCTAAAATACGTTTTTTTTTTCTTGACTTTGTCCCTATTAAAGTTATCTCACTTTAATAGGGACAATATCCTGAAAAAAACGTATTTTAGCACCAAAATCCGTAAAAACGTTTTTTCTGCGGCAGAAGCGAGATAACTTTATTTGCACCAAAATATGTTAAGAGAAGAATTTTAGCACCAAAATAAGTTAAAATAAGGACTCTAGCGCAAAAATCCATAAAATTTTTTGTAGCATCGGGAAGTGAGGTAAACCTTTATTTGTCCCAAAATCTTTTAAAGAAAAGGATTTTAGCACCAAAATCCATAAAAAAAGTATTCTTGCACTTGCACAACCTTTGCAATGTATGCCATCCTTGAGCAACAGTTCGAGGGGGCATACTGCTGTACAAGATGTGTGCACACTGCACACTTAGAAGCCTGTATCCTGGATCTAAATGAGCAAGTGGGCAACACTGAGATCCATTCCCAAAACTTGGAAGCGAGTTTGTGCTCACTGAGCAATCACTCGCAGGTGTAGATGCTGGGGGGGTGGTAGCATGGGGGTTTGCAGGGGCATGAGGCAGCTAGCTGGGAAACAGTTAGAAAGAAGGGTAGAGGGAAAGAGTGTCAGGGAGGCTAGTCCTGAACTGGCACACCCAACAAATTTGAAGAATTGGTAATTTGAGCTCAGAAATAGTATTGCTGCGCAAGACACTACCCCTGTCTGCCCCAAAGTAAAGAGGGGGAATTAGGAGTGCAGGGCAGGCTAGACTAGTGCTGGTAGTTGGGGACTCCATTATAAGGGGCACAGACAGGGCAATCTGCCACAAAGACCGGGATCGTCAAACAGTATGTTGTTTACCTGGGGTCCGAGTTCGACATATCGCGGATCGGGCTGACAGATTGCTGGGTGGGGCTGGTGAGAATACGGCTGTCATGGTCCACATTGGCACTAATAGCAAAGGTTAGAGGTAGGTGGAGTGTCCTTAAAAATGATTTCGGGGAAATTTTAGGCCAAAAGCTCAGGGCAAGGACCTCCAGGGTAATATTTTCAGAAATATTCCCTGTTCCATGGGCCACACCAGAGGGGCAGCGGGAGATTAGAGAGGTGAATAAGTGGTTTAAAAAATTTTGGTGTAGGAAAGAGGGATTGGGGTTTTTGGACAACTGGGCTGACTTTCTGTCTTGCTACAGATTCTGTGCTAGGGACAGGGCTGCACCTAAAATGGGAAGGTACAGCTTTTATTGGGGACAAAATGGCAAGGAAGTTGGAGGAATATTTAAACTAGGGACTGGGCGGGGGGAGGTTAACTACAAAAATAGCATGAAATAAAGAGAAGAAAGAGAGATGGGAATTAGGAAAAAAACAGGGGGGGGAAAGTGGAGGGAGGGGCTGTAGCAATAGTTAAAAAAATCAGGGAGAAAGGAAAAAAAAAAACTAAAAAAATCTCTAAAATTGCCCCCTGACCAATGCCAGGAGTTGACCAACAAAATAAATGAACTAGAATTATTAATTGCAGAAGAAACATATGACATAGTGGGGATAACTGAGACATAGCTGGACGAGAGCTATGACTGGGCAGTTAACTTACAGGGTTACAGTCTATTTAGAAGAGATCATAAGGACTGGAAGGGGGAGGTGCCTGTCTCTATGTAAAACCTGTTGAAGCCAAACCTGCGGAAAGATATAGGAAACAGGTAATGAATATATGGAATCATTTGGGTAAATATACATGGGGGTAAACGATAACAATATAATACTAATAGGGGTCTGCTATAAGGCCCCCGAATATACAGAACCCATAGAAGATGTATCCTCGGCAAATAGATGAGGCAGCTAATCAGATTGAGGTTGTTATTATATGCGACTTTAATTACCCAGACATCAATTGGGAATCTGAAACCTGTAGCTTTCATAAAGGGAAAATAGGTTTTTGTAAATAACTATGAAAAACTCCCTTTACCAAATGATGCAGGAACCGACTAGAGTAAAGGCCCCTCTGGACTTAATATTCACTAATAGACCTGACAGAGTAATAAAAGTTCAGGTTGAGGGGCATCTAGGAAATAGTGACCATAATATAATCCATTTCCTTTTATCCTCCAATAGTTTTTTGTCAAGTAGCCACAAAAACACTGAATTTTTAGGAAGGCTAACTTTATTCTGCTTATGGAGGCCCTAAACAGTATTGACTGGAACAATGTGTTCAAAAATGGCAGAACAAATAATAAATTGGATATTTTTAAAAACATCCTACGCTACCGCTGTGAGAGGTATATACCTCATGGTAATAAAATAATTAGAAACAGGAAAAACCCAATGTGGATCAAACGGGGATGTTAAAGAGGGAAATAAATAACAAAAAGAAAGCTTTCTATCTATAAAATAAAACAGGAGGGTAGTGAAGAGGCGCTAAGAAGCTATAGGGAAAAAAATAAAGTGTGTACAATAATGATAAAGGCAGCAAAGCTAGAGACAGAAAGACGTATTGCCATAGAAAGTAAAAGTAATCCCAAAATATTTTTTAACTATATAAATAATAAAAAGAATAAAACAGAAAATGTTGGCCCTTTGAAAAATACTGAGAGAGAGACAGTAGAGGGCGATGAGAAAAAAGCAAACCTATTAAACAATTTTTTTCCACTGTATTTACCGAGGAGGATGACTTTCCTGTTGATGAGCAGAGAGATGAGGTATTCTCCAACTTAAATGTTTCTTGTCTAACCCAGGAAGAAGAGCAGCTCTGTCTTAAGAAGATTAAAATAGACAAATCCCCAGGTCCTGATGGTACACAACCGTGTGTCCTAAGGGAGTTAAGTGATGTCATAGATAGACCCCTATTCTTAATATTTATGGACTGTCTAATAACGGGGTATGTCCCAAAGGATTGGTGCATAGCAAATGTGGTGCCAATATTCAAAAAGGGATCAAAAAGTGAATCAGGAAACTATAGGCCGATAAGTTAAACCTCTGTGGTGGGTAAAATGTTTGAAGGTTTTCTCAGAGATGCTATCCTGGAGTATCTCACTGAAAATAAATGTATAACGCCGTTCCAGCATGGGTTTATGAAGGGTCCTGTCAGACTAATCTCATCAGCTTCTATGAGGAGGTTAGTTCTAGACTGGATCCGGGTGAGGCACTGGATGTCATAGATCTGGATTTTTCTAAAGCATTTGATATGGTGCCACATAAAAGGTTGGTAAGTAAAATGAAAATGCTTGGACTGGGGGGAAAAACGCTGAAAAAACTGACATTTTTCTGTTCCTTTGTAGACAGAGCCTAAGCCTCTACAAGGGCATCAATAAACATAGACATTCAATGGCTAGCATTGCTGATTATGGAGCACTTTTCTCCTTACAAGAATACTGAGCATGGGTAACCGAAAAAAACAGTAATTTATACAACCCAATTCCAAAAATGTTGAGATGAAGTGTAAAATGTAAAGCAAATAAGAATGTGATGATTTGGAAATCTCTTATAACCATATTTTATTCACCCCACAGAACAGGAGGTGGAAGTTAGGCATTTTTCCATTTTATATGAAAAACAATTAATCATTTAGAAAATTGATGGCAGCGACACTTCTTAAAAGACTTGGGACAGGGTAACAAACGGCTGAAAAAGGAAATGGTGCTTATGAAAAACAGCTGGAGGCTTAATTTTTAACTAATTTACATGACTGTGTAAGAAGAAGCATGTTAGAGAGGCAGAGTCTCTCAGAGACAGACAGTCAGACATTCACCAACACGTGAGAAACAATCTAAAAATTGCAGAATAATTTCAGATAAATGTTGCTAAAGGTAAAATTGCAATTACTTTAAATATCCAACCATCTACCATACATAATACCATCAAAAGATACAGTAAATCTGGAAAAATCCATGCACACAAGATAGAAATCCAATACTCAACATTAAATTCTTTATCTATGGATCTATGGGTCTCCAGGTGGCACCGTATTAAAAACAGGCATCGATCGGTCAAGAAATAATCGTCTGTGAACACAGCTTGCTGTCCAATCCACAACTGCAAGTTATAGCTCTATCATGCAAAGAAAAAGCCATAAATCAACACAATCCAGATACACCGCCGCCTCCTCTGGGCCTATCTCATCTGATGTCTTTCTCATTAAACAAATGGCTTCTTCTGTGGATTCCTTTTCTCCTCCATTCCTCAGTTTAATTGACATCCTTCTTGCAACACTAGGATTGCTACACAAAGAAAAGTACTTAGATACCTAAAAGAAGTGTTTCTCAATTCCAGTCCTCAGGAGCCACCAACAGGTCATGTTTTCAGAATTTCCTTAGCATTGCACAGGTGAAGTAATTCTTGTCAGTGCATTAGAGGGGATATCCTGACCTGTTAGGGGCCGTTCACACGGCACAGGACAAATACTGGCCGGTTTGCCGGCCGGTATTTGTCCTGTTTTGCGGCCGTCCCCACGGCCGCGGGGGGGACGGCTTTTCTCCGCGATGAGCGGAGAACAGCCCTCCCCTCTCCCATTGAGATGCACATCTTCCGTCCGGAAACCCGGACGGAGGATGTGCATTTTTAATGTTTTGTCGCCGGTGGACCGGCGACAAAACCGCCGGGCGGAAAACCCGTGCAGTGGGGACTGCTGGTCAGGTTTTCCATAGAGCACAATCATGCTCATATTCGGCCGGTTTTTCAGGCGGTCTGAAAAACGGCAAACCGGCTGAAAAACTGGCCGAAAATCCGTGCCGTGTGGACATGCCCTTAGTGGTCTTGAGAAACACTGCCTGAAAGGATAAATTGAGTTTTTTCCTGACCATCCTACACGATGTTATAGCTTCATAGTCATGAATTTCTTTAAATATGGAAACATTTAGACAAGGTTGTATGGAAAAGAATGGTAAGTATGATGAGTGATGGCTGTTTAGTTATTAGATAAAGAGGTGCTGCAGCAGCTCAGTCATCTGATTAGCAAGCTTGTATAAACAACACATAGTGGGCAGGGACATCCACACTACATTCTTCATGGTGTAGTCGAACTATAAGTCCCAGCATGGATTTACAGAAAAGTGGCGCATCCACGTTCCTTATGCAGTGTTAGGTGACGGCCTTTTCATTTTTTATCCTAGTCCTAGGGCCAGACATGTTTTCATTTTCCTCTTGGCACAGTCGTATGAGGCTCTATTTTCTTAATTGGCCCCTATAATGTATTAAGAGCCCCAAAAAATATTTATGGGGTGGAGTGAAGAAATTATTCTTAAAGGATCATGACTACAGGTAAACTACACTGTAAAAACAATGTACTACAGCGTAGTGCACTGATACCACATTTCAGCAGAGGCCATGTCTGTCTAAGGCTTTTTCTACACTTACCTCTTACATACAATTTTTGAGGGCAAAATACATAAAATCCACAGACATTTGTTTTTTTTTACTTCATGCAATTTTGATACTTTTCCTTTGCTAAATAAAGTGTATAGGTATATGCATTTCTAGTGCATTTTTCCCACCACCTGATCTTCAGCATGGAAAAAGGGCACAAGAAACACTTAAAAACACAACATGCAGGCACACATGCATTTTTTTTTTGGTTCAGGAAAAAAAAATAGAAAAACAATGGTTTATAGGCATAAAAATGCCATAAACTGTCAGAAAAATGTGATATCTACATCATGATGTATTTTGAAGAAAAATGTCCCTGACCAAAATAAATACCAAGAATGAAAAAAATAAGATTAAAGCATCTTCTATAATGTGACTAACAGCTTAGATGCCACGGTCATGCCGACAGCAGCATCTACATGATTTCCTGGACAAATATGGAGTCATCTTTGATAATATACAACTGGCAACCCCCACATGTAGGTCACAGGAGGAAGTGTCGTGAGCCGAGATACATTTATTAATTAACACCTTAAGCCTGATGGGTTCTTCCTTTTGGAGATCCTCTAGTTGCTGAGTGAAACCCAATTGTTATGGCTCCAGACCCTGGACGCCTGGGCCTGCTACCACTTCTATCAGATATAGATTCGATAAGTAAGTATCCACATGAGACAAGGTGTGCACTTACTCAAAAAAGAGTTCTTTTTTATTACGGCAGTAAACTTATATAGCCTTAGTTATAATGACATGCGCAGTTAGTCGGAGCCCATAGTGAAACTTTTTACAGCTTAGATTGCAAGGTTAAAAATAAGATACGCAGCTGAGTTCCGTTACAGTTTCAAAAGTCCATAAGATACACAGCTAAGTTTCGTTATAATTTCAAGGTCCTTTAAGCGCAGCGAGAAGTCCTTGAATTCATCTTGGTATTCAGACAGGAAAAAATTTCATTTCTTTTTAACCCTAAATTTGACAATTCCTCCCTTTTGCACAAACAATACAGTATATTAGTGCCGTGCAAACTTCCTTCATCTGTAAAGAGAAAAAACATTAGACACTTCACAATGCTTTTCCTGCACATTCTTTTCCCTGTCTCCTGTCTCTTAGCTGTGCCAACACCAGGGTAGCAAGGACGGGACGGGGAGTAGTGAGGCTTCGCCAGGTTTGAGACGAATCAATCCTATTCAGATGATCCCCCCCTGTATCTGGAATTTCCAAGCTTCTGGGGAAACCCCCCTAAGCTGTCCCCTTCATATTGGTGCAGAAAATTGACGTTTCTCCAAAAACACAGGATATAATCTTCAATAATATTCGAGCAGCAACATAGACAAGCAGAATAAAATAAAAATATTTGTAATACAGTTTTGCAATATGCCCATTAGCCAACCCCCCAGTCCCTTGAACCAGTTAGCTGGGTTTAGGGCAGAAAAAGTTTCCCCCCACCAAGCATCTTTGTTTTTTTTCGTTTGCTTTGTCCTGTTTTCTTCTAAACTCCTTTATCTGATCAAGTTTTAATTTAGCTTGAAGAGTTCCGGTGTTATCTATAGTGGAAACAAGTCGAAACCGAAGACCTGGCACATACCACCTTGGCTAGCAGCCAAATAGTCTAAGACTATTGTGTGTTGGTTTGTGACTACTATAAATTGATTTTGGGTTGGCACCGTGGTGTTGAGGACCTCTAAGATGTCAAAGATCTGGTCATCCAGGTTATCGGTTGCCTCCACAAGCTTATCCCAGGTCTGGGCACCCATAGGATATAATAGTAGAGTACTGGCTATCTTATTCCCAATACTCATTTGTATTGTGGGGTCTTCATTTGCCTGGGTGTATGTCTTTGGCCTTTTACCAGCATGTGTTTCTGCATGGCTAAGTAATTCAACTGTTCGTTTTCGATTATAAAAGTGGCAGGAGTTAACCTGGCCAGGGTACAGGTACCCTTTATTCCTACTGGTAACCACTTATAGGCATTTTGTCCACAGATCCAATAGGTTCCGGGTGTCCCACAGGGCGGGACACCTGAACTATATGCTGCACTTTCATTACATGGCAGATTGCCTGGGATGCTTGCACAGGACTCGTTAGTCTCATTTGGGAAATACCTATTCCCTTCCCAAGATATGTTGTGTGGGTATTGTTCTAGCAGGGAAGGTTTAAAGGCATCTGTGGTAGAGGAAGTGGCATTGAAGCTAATCTGGATGCCTTCACTCGGAATTTCCCCCAGATTGGCAACTCCCGAGTAATTACGAGATACCCAATTCCCCCCCTTGTATGCAAGATACTGCTGATGCTCTATTGATGTGGTGAGATTACCCTGCCACCAGGGCAAAGATATCCATCCTACTATGGGAATCGGTATGCTAGTGTTCCAGTGCCTAGAGTATTTGGTGTCATTATTGGCTAATTGATCTGAGCAATTAGTCCAATCCCTAATCTCCTCCCATGGCACATGGATCGCCAAAAATGGCATAGATAAGGCCGTAACTGGGGCATGTGAGCATATCCAGCAATCTGTTTGGTTTATTTCTTTTGCTAGAACCTGTTGATGTGCGGTGTGTTTGTTTTCCTGATGTTCATGTTTGCCAATTAAAGCAATACCCTTTTCTGGATCAGTTTTCAATGTCCAGAGGGACCTCAGGCCCCTTGCAAAAGGCTTGCATGGAACCCATGTTGGTTTCCCTTCTGCTTGACAGAGGTAGCAGTCGTCCAACAGGACTTGGTATAGTCCTTCGAACCGGGGTTCCAACGCTTTCCGGGAGTGTTTCTTAAGGTACACCTGATCACCTGGCTTCAGCGTGTGAGCTCCATTTTCGTCATCAGGATCTGGCAAAGAAGAAAACACTTTTCCATGCACTTCAGTTAGTTGGTTCTGTAATTTTATCACATAATTAGTGAGACTATCACACTCCAATTGGCAAGATTGGGGAAAGTAACCACCTAGTCTTGGGGCGCTCCCAAACAAAATTTCATATGATGTTAATTTGCATTTCCCCTGCGGAGTGTTTCTTATGGAGTACAGGACAATGGGTAGGCAGTCGGGCCAAGTTTTTTCCCAGTTCCTGCATTGCCTTTGCCAGCTTCAATTTGATAGTCCCATTTAGCCTTTCCACCTTTCCTGACGACTGGGGATGATGTGGAGTGTGTAGGGTAGATTCAATACCCAGCATCTGACAGGTATTTTGGAAAACTTCTCCTGTAAAATGGGTACCCCTGTCTGACTATATGGTCTCAGGGAGTCCAAACCTAGGGACAAGTTCCATTACCAGTTTCTTTGCTGTGGCCCTTAAAGTAGCATGTGCCACTGGGTACACCTTAGGCCATCCTGAAAAATATCTACACATACTAAGACGTACTCGTACCTGCCACTTTTTGGCAACTGAATATAGTCGAGTTGCAAATGTTGGAAAGGATATAGAGGTCTGGGTATATGTTTCATTGGAGTTTTGACTGCCTGTCCAGGATTGTTTACCTCACAGATGTGACAGTTCCTGCAGTGTAGGACTGCAGCCTGTCTGAAACCGGGGGCTACCCAGTCTCTGCTTAGAATGGAGGCCATAGCGTTGGCGCTCTGGTGAGTAGGGAGGTGGAGGAGGTTCAGGAAGGCAGGATACCATGAGTTTGGTAGACAACACTTATCCCCTATCTTCCATAGGCCATCTTCTCCTTGCTTGGCTCCCCCCTTCTCCCAACCCTGTCTGTCTTCTTCCCTGGCATTTGCCTGGGCTTCTTTGAGTCTATCTAGAAAGATAGGTTCAGCTGCCATTTTTAACTCACAACTCACAGGGCATTTATAGCCCTGAGGTCGTGTACCATGCGGTATTGGACCTTCTCGTGTTTTGCCACCTGCTTCTTTTTCACAGGATACAGAGGGGTATTGGCTGGTGAGGAGATTTCGATCAATACCCCTGCCGCTAGGAATTCAGTGATCTGTTCTGATATGGCTGCCTCTTGCTGCACCTTTAGTGGGTACTGTCTAAGTTGGGGTAACTGACACCCTGGTTTTACTGTAACCTTAACAGGTGGGACAGGTAGACATCCTATGTCGGTGTTGGATCTTGCCCATAGGACGGTTGGGACGTTCTGTAAATAAGATTTTTCCGTCAAATAGTCCATACAACTTGCTACTTCCGGATTTTTCCTGCTCAAATGGCAACAAAACAACATAGAGCTTCCTCATAAATTGGATCTGAAGGGAATTTTTTAAAGTTACGGTGCCATCTGGATGGGATTTGATTTTAGCTTGTAGTGTGGTCAAAATATCTGCACCCAACAAAGTTCTGTCGGCCCCATCTGAAATCAAAAACCGTGATAAAAATGTATGGGGGCCAATTTTTACTGTCTGCTCGCCCCACCACTTGCTCTAGTGACCCCATTCCCTCCCACCTTCTCCAGTCCATTTCTCCAGCTGTCCTCTCTCACCTCACTACAATCTGTAACCTCTCTCTCTCCACTGGGATCTTCCCATCTTCCTTTAAACACGCTGTTATAACTCCCTTACTTAAAAAGCCCTCTCTGGACCCCTCCTGCGCCGCCAACTACCGACCAGTCTCTATCCTGCACTTCATCTCCAAACTCCTGGAACGCTTGGTCTACTCTCGTCTGATCCGCTATCTCTCTGCTAACTCTCTTCTAGACCCTCTGCAATCCGGTTTCCGCACCCTACACTCCACGGAAACTGCTCTTTCTAAAGTTTCAAATGATCTCCTGACAGCAAAATCTCAGGGTAACTACTCATTGCTGCTTCTTCTGGATCTCTCTGCAGCGTTTGACACTGTGGATCACCACCATCTCCTCAGCATGCTCCGCGCCATCGGTATCCAGGACACCGCTCTCTCTTGGTTCTCTTCCTACCTCTCTGACCGCTCCTTCAGTGTCTCATTTTCCGGTTCTACCTCCTCTCCTCTCCCTCTTGCTGTCGGGGTTCCTCAGGGATCCGTTCTTGGTCCTCTCCTTTTTTTCACTCTACACAGCCCCCATTGGACAAACCATCAGCAGATTTGGCTTCCAGTACCATCTCTACGCTGATGACACTCAACTATACACTTCCTCCCCAGACATCACTCCTGCTCTGCTACAAAACACCAGTGACTGTCTGTCCGCTGTCTCTGACATCATGTCCTCTCTCTATCTCCAACTAAACCTCACTAAAACTGAACTTCTAGTCATCCCACCATCTACTAACCGACCTCACCCTGCTATTTGTCTCTCAGTGTGTGGTACCACCATAACTCTTAGGCAGCAGGCCCGCTGTCTGGGGGTTATACTAGACTCTGATCTGACCTTCACCCCCTATATCAAATCCCTTGCCCGCTCCTGTCACCTGCACCTCAAGAACATCTCCAGAATCCGTCCATTTCTCACTGTGGAAACAACTCAAACTCTCATTGTTGCTCTTATTCATTCTCGTCTTGACTACTGTAACTCCCTACTTGTTGGTCTTCCTCTCTGTAAACTCGCCCCTCTCCAATCTGTCCTGAATGCAGCAGCCAGGCTTGTCTTTCTTTCCAGCCGCTATACTGATGCCTCTACCCTGTGTCAGTCTCTGCACTGGCTGCCTATTCAGTACAGAATACAACATAAACTCATCACTCTCACACATAAGGCTCTCCACAGTGCTGCACCCCCATACATCTCCTCCCTTATCTCTGTCTACCACCCTACCCGCTCTCTCCGCTCTGCTACTGATCTAAGACTACACACCTCACTTATCCGAACCTCCCATGCCCGTCTCCAAGATTTTGCACGTATTGCACCAGTTCTCTGGAACATGTTACCCCATGTGATCAGGCACACTCACAACCCTCACAGTTTTAAGTGCGCTCTGAAAACTCATCTTCTTAGACAAGCCTATCAAGATCCCTAATTGTCAACCCCCCAAATTCTGTCACAGATTCGTCACTTCCTGCACTTTGGCACCCACAGGCACTTATCTGTATATAGATGTAATGGTTGGGATGGCAGGTTCATCCACTTTTTATGTATACTACCCCATATTTATGTAACATGGCCGGACCATTGTAAACCAAGCACTTGTCAGCCTTTGTTTCACCCATACACCCTAATAGATTGTAAGCTCTTGCGAGCAGGGCCCTCACACCTTGTGTCTCATTTGTCAGTAGCTTTTTTATAATGTAATGTCTGGTTTGTCTGTGCTTATTCCCTCTATATTGTAAAGTGCTGCGGAATATGTTGGCGCTATATAAATAAAGATTATTATTATTATTATTACAGTGAGTGGTAATTCTTCTATCCACTATACCCAGATACAACGCAACAGAATCTGTAGATACTAAACTCTCGGGTATAAACTTTTTGTTGATGAAAGACCTAGAGGCTCCAGTGTCCACTAGAGGTCTATGAGTGGCACCCTGTATGGTTATAGGGACATAGAGTGCTGGGCCTGGACCACTGCCTGTCCCCTTCAGTGCTGCTAGTCAGTCCTGTTCAGGACTCTCCTGCCTCTCCTTTTCTCTCTCATCATGTCTCTTTTTCTTTCTACAGTCACGTTTCATGTGGCCCTTATTTCTGCAATAGAAATAGGTTGGGGCCCCTCGTCTTGGTCTACCTCCTGTATTCCCCTCAACTTGTACTTGTGCAACCTTCACCTTCTTGTCCTTCATATCCATTTCTACTCCTCTTGCCCTTTCCAACAGAGCGGTTGCATCTTCCGTGGATCTCCAATCGGGACAACATAATTTAAGTTTATCTGCCACTCGGGGATTCATTCCATCTAGGAACGTCCTTATCATTACTCTCCTTACTGGTCCGGTGGCAATGTCATGTCCCTCGTCCCCTCCTGAATTCTAAGCCAAACGCCTGAAAAGTAGTGACACAGTTGTATGAGGCTTTGTTTTATTCGAGACAAGTTGTACTTTATGGGGGAATAGTTTAAATTCACTTATAAATAAATGCTGAATTTTTAAAAATTTAATTTTTTTTTTACACCATTCATATTTCACACTTAATAACTTGTTAGATTAATTCTACAGGTTATTACGGTCGTGTGGATACCTAATATGTGTAGTTTTTTTTGTGTGTGTAATATATGCACAATTATTTTTTATTAAATATTTATTTTTATTCATTTATTTTTACACTTCTTCTGTTTTTTACTTTTTTTTTTTTATATCCCATGAAGGGAGAACTGTGTTACATTTCTAAGTGTAAAAAAATAAAAAGTATTAGCATATTCATATATATATATGTACATATATATATGTTTATACTCTGTATCGGTATGACACTGGCAGTGATCAGGGCAGCACACAGTCTGTCCTGGTCACTGGCTTGTTACACAGACATCTCTGGGGCTACTCTAGGTGCCCAGGGCTGACTGTGCAGCCGTTCCCTGGGCTCTGTCAGGTCATTGGAAAACCCTTTGATTGCGGTGCTGTGACAAACTGTGGTAATCAAAGGGTTAAAGCACCGGGTTGCTGAGGTGTCCCCCGCTCCCCAGTGCTTGCAGGAGCTGCGCTGGGATCAGGGCTGTGTATTACAGCCCCGATCTTAGCGCTGCGGCGGCGCCGGGCTCCCTAAACTCCGATGTCTGTAGTGACGTCAAAAGACATCGCTTCAGACAAACGACCTGCACCAGCCGACGTCAAAAGACGGTGGGCAGTCGTTAAGGAGTTAACACAATATCATGAAAGGATCAAATATAATGAATAATTAATAATTATCTGTATAATCAATGGATTAGCTACATTGGCTCAGCAGCACAATATTACACATTATAGGCTTAGATACATCAGATAGGTACCGCTGTCTGACTTATCATGGAATTAGATACAGGCTCAGTGATAGAAGCCTGTGAGCTGTGACCCTGCTCCTCACAGGAAGATTTGACTACAGTGCACACAAGCCTGGAATCGGTGTGTGGCCTATATTGACATAGGACACAAAATTGCTAATCACAAGATGGCCGCTCTCACAGGGTTTATAGTTGATGGTTCTCTCATAACATAATGATTGTACATACAGACACCATGGGCCACATGTATAAGAATTGTCTAAGACTGAAACTCACTTTGTTGCCCATAGCAACCAGTCAGAGCACCACTCTCATTTTTTCAGAGCACTATATGAAAGAGGAGCTCTGATTGGTTGCTACGAGCTCTGATTGGTTGCTATGGGCAACAAAGTGAGTTTTAGACCTAGACAGTTTTCATACATGTGGCCCCATGCTTCCACAGGCTTCTAATTTTATGTTTAGTTCTATTTCCATCTCCCTCAGTGTATATAATGATCATAAAAAAAATCGACATAATTTTTCATATTATTGTTTTATGACATTGGCCGTGCAGTTGCAGTAATATTTGATTAATTAATAGAGTCGTTATAATCAAGGCAATACCATTGTTTTTTGTTTTTTTAACAAAATAGCTTTTCTCCGGAGTGAATTTTTTTATGTTGAACAAGATTTGATTTCACAGCAAAACATTTGCCACATTCTGAACATGAAAACGGCTTCTCTCCTGTGTGAGTTCTTTCATGTATATCAAGACTTGATTTCACACTAAAACATTTACCACATTCTGAACATGAAAATGGCTTCTCTCCTGTGTGAGTTCTTTCATGTTTCTCAAGACTTGCTTTCCGAGTAAAACATTTGCCACATTCTGAACACGAAAATGGCTTCTCTCCTGTGTGAGTTCTTTCATGGTAATCAAGATACGATTTCTGAGTAAAACATTTGCCACATTCTGAACATGAAAATGGCTTCTCTCCTGTGTGAATTCTTTTATGTAAAACAAGACCTGATTTCAGAGTAAAACATTTGCCACATTCTGAACACGAAAATGGCTTCTCTCCTGTGTGAGTTCTTTCATGGTAATCAAGATCTGATTTCTGAGCAAAACATTTGCCACATTCTGAACACGAAAATGGCTTCTCTCCTGTGTGAGTTCTTTCATGTTTCTCAAGACTTGCTTTCTGAGTAAAACATTTGCCACATTCTGAACACGAAAATGGCTTCTCTCCTGTGTGAGTTCTTTCATGGTAATCAAGACTTGCTTTCTGAGTAAAACATTTGCCACATTCTGAACACGAAAATGGCTTCTCTCCTGTGTGAGTTCTTTCATGGTAATCAAGACCTGATTTCTGAGTAAAACATTTGCCACATTCTGAACATGAAAATGGCTTCTCTCCTGTGTGAGTTCTTTTATGTAAAACAAGACCTGATTTCTGAGTAAAACATTTGCCACATTCTGAACACGAAAATGGCTTCTCTCCTGTGTGAGTTCTTTCATGTTTCTCAAGACTTGCTTTCGCAGTAAAACATTTGCCACATTCTGAACATGAAAATGGCTTCTCTCCTGTGTGTGTTCTTTCATGGTATTCAAGATCTGATTTCAGAGTAAAACATTTGCCACATTCTGAACATGAAAATGGCTTCTCTCCTGTGTGAGTTTTTTTTAATGTACAACAAGACTGATTTCGAGTAAAACATTTGCACATTCAGAACATAAAATGGCTTCTCCCTGTTGATTCTTTCAGGAATCAGATGTGATTACAGTAAAACATTTTCCACATTTAAACTGAAATGGCTTCTCTCCTGTGTGAGTTCTTTCATGGTTCTGAAGACTTGATTTGAGAGTAAAACATTTGCCACATTCTGAACACGAAAATGGCTTCTCTCCTGTGTGAGTTCTTTCATGGTTCTGAAGACTTGATTTGAGAGTAAAACATTTGCCACATTCTGAAAACGAAAAGGGCTTCTCTCCTGTGTGAGTTCTTTCTGGTAACAAGATTTGCTTCGCAGAAAAAACATTTGCCAATTCTGACAGAAAATCGCTTCCCTCCTCTGTGACATTTTGATATTTACACCCCTTCTGTAACTTTATTTTGCCCAACAGTCTCTGGGGAATCAGTATATAGGATCTGCTTAAAAGAATCAGATGACAGATCTTTGGAGGGAAGGACGGAGGGATTGTCTGGATAAATAGCATGACCTTCATATGTATCTTGTGTGATACCACCATCATCTGCTTTATAATCTGATGATATCATAGATCCCTTTGAGCTCATGGTAAAGGCACCTGCCAAGAATAAAACAGATTTCATTAGTTTTGATAAATATAACCTTGGAAGTTATATTGATATTTTATAACATTTCTATATAAGAATGCTCATACAAATTGCAAAACAAGGCCAATGGTGGCCAAACAGATCACAATGTAACATTAGGCCTCCGAATAAGGACCGATAGATTGTGATGTTAGGCTGCTGGGCTGTGTTTCTTGTTGTTTTACATGTCTGTGTTGAGGCCAGCATCTATACATGTATCAGTCATATATCATTGTGCTTGTCACCACTGTATCCAGTAAATGCCCAATGGAGAATTATAAAAGGGCCTGTGAGTCAGTGATTTTAGGTGGTGTCTGGCTCACACACTCCGGCAGTTACATGCTTCCCAGCACAGAGCGGGGCTGAGGGCAGGATAGTCTTGTATGAAGCAGTTATGGCTTTGGGGCCAGTGTAAGGTTGAATTGTCCAAAGCACTTTTTTATTTCATTTTTTTTAAAACAAAACTGGGAGCTGGTAAAAAAAAAAAAAAAAAAGGATAAATCCTTTATGCTTTTCCTTTTTATTAATTGGTTTTAGTCCAAAAGATTTTGCACACAATATATGAAGCAGGATCTCAGTAACACACAGTGTACAGCAAATCCAGAACTGCTCATCTATTAAACACTGTATAGAGCTGCCATGAAACTATTTGGGGCCTCATACAGAGAGTTTGGTTAAAGCCCCAAGGGGTGGTGGGAAATCGTATTGTAGTTTTTAGGACAAGATGGAGAGCAGCATGGTCAAGGAAGAGGGTTGTCATCTGGTTAAAGGTTTTTATCAACATAGAATTATAGTAATAATAATTAGTCTGCAGAGAGCTGGTGATTACAGTTATCTAAGACAGCGTCCATTTAAATTATTATTAGGCTATAGACAGTGAAGGACTGGAAGGCTGAAGGACAGAGGAACACTTTTTATACACACTCACACTCACCCACACACATCTACCCACTAAAATTACTGAGACCTGGTGCCGGCTCCTATCCATTCCGAACTCTTCGGGCCCAAAGAAAAGGGATCATTTTTAAATGGTCAGTGGGTTTTAAAGCATAAGAAGGAGGTGCTTGAAAGTATTTGAACATTTTATGACAAACTCCGTGGACAACAAGCAGACCTGCAGCACGATGACCCGCCGCAACAAGGAGCTGCCACAAGCAGAGAGCGGGGCGCCCAAGGACCGCGTGGTGCTGCGAGAAAGGCGGGGAAGCAGGAAGAGGTACTGCAGGGGACACTGGCTAAGTAAGCACAATATGCCCACTACCCTTCTACATCTTCATCTGGCATAGGGTCTCTCAGTAGGCAACAGCAGGATGCTGGACTGATGCATACAGCAGCGGTGACAGACAGGCATGGAGTAGGGGGGGGGGGAGATAAGTTCCAGCAGCATGCATACAGGAGCCAGACCTAAAAGAAATACACAGGTCACTCCTAGTTCACAAGCACAGCAGGATACAGAGGAACCTACACTAAGAGATGTGCTTCAAGCTGTTCACCAATGCCACACTGCTTTATCCACCCTGACTACACAAGTTGCTGGTCTCAAAAAGGATATCACTGTTATGCGACATGATATGCAGAGATATGCTGAGTGGGTAAAAGCTGCTGAGACCAGAATCAATGATCTGGAGGATCAATTCAATCCTTCGCAGCGGGACTGTGAGACATAATTAAGGCGCTGCTCGCCAAGATGGATGACCTGCAAAATCAATTCCGCAGAATTAATGTGGGCATTATGTCAGTGCCTAAAAAAAATAAAAGGAGGGCTTTAACCCATCGGAGTTCTTTGAGACCTGGCTCACTAATATCTTTGTACTCCTTTACTTCTGTTTGCAGTTGAGAGGGCTCATAGGGTCCCGATGCGCCCATTACCTCCAGGTGCCCCGCCTAGATCAGTGCTGGTTAACCTGCTGCATTTTAAAGATAGAGACACTGTACTGTGCAAAGCGCGCCTTCAGCAAGACGTCATAGTGGACAGCACCCCCAGCCTCACACACAGCTCCCCCGGCCTCACACACAGCTCCCCCCGCCTCACACACAGCTCCCCCGGCCTCACACACATACACCCCCCAGCCTCACATACAGCACCCCAGCCTCACATACAGCACCCCTAGCCTCACATACAGCACCCCAAGCCTCACATACAGCACTCCCAGCCTCACTTACAGCACCCCCAGCCTCAGATACAGCACCCCAGCCACAGGGTGGGGGGGTAGCTGGGGCTCCAGTGGGGTCCCACATTATCTCAGCATGTGAGGAGGGGGGGGCCGTGTTTTGGTTCTCAGGACTTCTCTCTATATCACTACAGCTGCAGTGTCTCGCACTTACTTTCAGTTCTCCTGCAGCCCCTGATAAGAGTCAGCTCCTCCTCTCTCTCTCAGCAGGAGTCACTGAAGCCCCGCCCACAGGCAGAGAGAGAGAAGAGGGGCCGACTCGAATCACAGGAGATGCAGGAGAACTGGAAGGAAGTAAGACACAGCTGCTGCAGCTATAGTAATGTAGTGAGTCCTGTGATTGGAGCACGGACCTCCGTCCCCACACGCTGAGCCACACGGGCCCCTGCGGACGCTCAGCAGTGCCGTGGGGCCCATGTACAGGCTGACTAGATTATGAACAAAGAGGGCCTGCTTGCAGCGGGCCCCCTTGTTTCACCAGGCCCCGTATAGCAGTACCCACTGTACTGCCTTTACGGCGGCCCTGCGTATAACACATTGTCTACAATAGATATGGCTCTGGGTAATCAGCGGCTATGTCAAATGGTAACTAAAATTGAGTATCTTACAACGTCCATTTCTGATGCAAATTACAGTTCCTGATTGACCAATAGGAAATATGAGGTGGTGGAGATTTAATGCTCTCTGGCTATCCCTAGTGGATACAGTTAAATTGGCATCAGACTTGGAGGAATTCTTTCAGATGAATGTGGACTCAGCTCCGATCGGTACAGTATGGGACACTATGAAGGCGTACCTTAGAGGGCGGCTGACATAGGAAATTAGCACCATGAAGATTAAAAGGGGGCAGCTAGAAAAAAAAACTATCCATGAGCAAGTAAATGCTGCTGAGGATCGACATAAATTGGATTTTGGGCAAAAATGTATATCCTGGATTAAACTGTTTTATACTGATCCCAAGGCTAAGGTACAGTCGAATAATATACAAACAGAGATGTTTGATTTGCGAAGGGGAACGTGGCAGGGATACCCTTTCTATTACTGTTTGCCCTGGCAATTAAGCCCGTTAGCAGCTCAGATTAGAGCAAACGCCCATATTGAAGGCTTTAGGAGAGGGAGGCTGGAAGACAAAATAGCCATATACGCTGATGATACCCTCCTTTTTTTTGGCCAACACCATTGGCTCATTGCCAGAGGCAATTAATGGCATCAAATGCTATGGTGTCTACTCTGGGTTAAAAATAAATTGGGGGAAGTCTGTCATTATGCCAGTGGATGCCGTGGATCAATTAACTCTCATCGGAGGTATACCACTTCTTTACGATACCTGGGCATAAATATTTCTTTGAATTTGAAGGCATTTGGGCGGTTGAACCTGGATCCATTCCTTGTTAAATTTAAAAATAAATTGGATGTCTGGCGTAAATTCTCGGTAGCGGGTAGGTCAAATTTGGTTAAAATGATTTGGATGCCCCAGTTGTTGTACCTCCTACATAACTCTCCCATCTGGCTCCCCCAGAGATTCTTTTTTTAAAGTCAATACTATTTTTAGAGCCCTTATTTGGGGCAGGACGCATGCCCGGATAAATCTAGAAACACTGCAGCTGGCAAAGGATGAGTGGGGTTGGCAGTTCCTAATCCAGCAGTTTACTTCTTGGCAGCACAACTACAATATATGAGAAATTGGGATGGGGAGGGGGATAAGGACTTAAACTTGAAACTATTACGCCATTATTTTAATTCTTCTAATCTTTATGGTAAATTGGAGGCAATTTTTTTTTTTAGCACACTCCAAAAAGTTTTCAACTTTATATTTGATGCATAAGCTGTGGTGGAAATTACGGGTTTGGATTTTGGGCCCTTCAGGGCTGACATCCATACTGAGATTTGGAATAACACCTGGTTGTCCCAAATTTCTGTGCTCCAGGGGTTTCGAAATCATTTGGGGATCTAGGGGCCCAATATGTCTCTCAACTGCTTACAGGGTCAGGGGGGGGCTTAAAAGTTTTCAGCAATTGCAAATGGAATTTGCTTTACTGCATAAGCAGCTATACAAATTCTTACAGCTTAGGCACGCTTATAACACAGAAAAATCAGACACAATTCAATATAATTCCAAGATTATTCCGATAGATAGGGTCAAGAACATCAAAACAACGAAGGGACTAATGTCCACTTTATATAAACTTTTATTGGCAAACTTTTTTTCTTGAGACCCGATAGATTTACGTAGTAGGTGGGAAGGAGATATTGGCCCTATAAAGCCTAATATTTGGGAGGAGATACTGAGGACCATACCATTGATTTCAGTGAGTGAACAGCATCGAATCTCTCAATTATTCTTAGTACATAGGGTTTACAGAACTCCTCTATTCCTGCATAAAACTGGAATTAGGGACTCTCCTCTGTGTAATAGGTGTCATGTACACCCGGCCTCTCTGATGCATATGATATGGAATTGCCCTAAACTAGAGCGATATTGGATTTTTATTGTCCAATTGTTCCATCAAATTTTTCAAGTTACCATGGAGATGAATCTGTTGGTTTGTATATTGGGATACGTAGGAGACTTAACTGTCTCAGAGGCTGAGAAAATAGTGATAAATAAAATAGCTTTTATTTATGGCAAGGAAGATAATAGCGTCAAAATGGTTGGATGCAGAACCTCCATCAGCACAAGAGTTTGCTTACTCCTTAACGAGCACCCACCGTCTTTTGATGGCGAGCACTTCAGGTCGTTCGTCCACAGCTACGTCTTTTGGCGTCGCTGCAGACACGGGAGTTTGCGGCGCCCGGTGCCGCAACTGTCCTGGGATCGGAAGCCTCTCCTGCGAGCACCGGGGTGCAGAGGAACCCCTGCACCCCGGTGCTTTAACCCTTCGATTGTGGTGGTTCGTCACCGCCGCACAATCAAAGGGTTTCCCTGCTCTGTCAGGCGATCAGAACACCCGGTGACCCGACAGAGACCGGGGAACAGCTGCACAGTCAGCCCTGGAAACCTCGAGTGACGCCAGAGCTGTCTGTGTAACAAGCCAGTGACCAGGGCAGACTCTGTGTGCTGCCCTGATCACTGCCTGTGTCAGACTGACACAGATTATAATGTATTAGCATATATGGATATGCTAATACATTACCAAATGTAAAAAAAAAAAAATAAATAAATAAATCCTCTAAAACAGTTCGCCCTATAGGGGAATTAAAAACAAAGGAAAAAAAAAAAAACAAAAAGAAAAAGTGTAAAAAAAAAAATTTATAAAAAAATAAATAAGATAAAAATAAATATTTAATAAAAAATAATTGTGCATATATTACACAAACAAAAAAAAACTACACATATTAGGTATCCACACGAAAAAATTAAAAAGTTACAACTGTTGAAACGCAAGGAGGCAAAAACGAAAAAAAACGTTCTGGTCATTAACTACTTTTCAGGTGTTCGGCTTAAAGGGTTAATAAAGTGAATTGGCCGATTGCTTTGGAGAGAGGGGTGTATTTTAAGAGAGGAATAATATTTAAGTATAACAAAATATGGGCTAAATGGCTGGATACTCTGGTTCTTTTCTTCACTGAACTTATTAAGCATACAGTGTTGGGGCCCCGTTAGAATATCTCCAATGTTCTATTACCCTTCTCTAGAAGAAAATGCACCCACAGAAGACTCTCATACATACAATCACTCCTAAAAGGGGATGTCTCGCTACAAAGAATAGCTTTCAAAATGTTGGGAACACTAAATTTAGACATTTTCCAAATATATTGCTTTAATCATCTTTTTATGTTAAGGAGCTACAAGTGATTTTATCACCTTCCTGGTTCATTCTGTTTCCCAAGTGACCAACCTGTGTACTCTTTCTCCCCTGTTGTTCTATCTAATAGCAGGGAGTGATGTCATCACACAGGTCATAGCAGCAAGAGTGAGAGCTTGTGTGTTATCTGATCCTTCAGACATAAAACAGTAATTACTGCTGTTTACTTTAAATAAATCTCCTGCTAGCAGTTTCAGAGAAGCTTCTGAGCTAATCTAGACTAATTAGCAGACTGAATACACGGAATTGAATACACAGAGCTCATATGCTAATTACAGACAGCTTGACCAGGAAGTGACAGAGCAAAGCAGCATTATTTCATTCATGCATCTTATGAAACTTTGAGGTGAGACAACCCCTTTAACTTTTAAGTCTGTACTCCTGCCAAGCAGGACTACTTTATCACTCCCATATCTCCTCTGAGTCACAGCAATAAACCATTATTTAAAGGGGTTTTATCGTTACAAAGATCATGTCTCAGATTATGGGGACAGTAAAAATAAGCACTTTTGTAATTGGGTTGCATTACCTCTGTCACTTGGTTTAGCAGATATGAGCTTCTCTGTAAAACTGTCTTTTATTTCTGCTGTTGCTGGTCAGAACACCCCCTGGTCGATTCCTGCACAAGAAACGCCCCGGCCACGCCCCCTGCGCTGTGATTGGCTGCCTGCACACTCTGTGTTTACTCCCCTCTGAGCTGTTAAAATCAATAGTGAAACTAAGGTCTGCTGCCTCTATGTACATCTCCCAGCTTTAGGGTCAATGTTCTGGGCAATTACTGGCTGTTTAAGGGGCTTTTGCCAAGAGGTTGATTAACCTCCTCACAGATCCAGTCCTTAAGCTGCTACTTGGAAAAGAAGGCGTTCTGTTCCTCAGATCTAATGCAAGCTCCGCCTCCTTATGACGTCATCACCTGTAGTGTAGAACATAAGGATTCAACACTATGTCTGTATAAGCTTGTGTGGTGCAGTGCTTAGGTGATCGGCCCTGCAAGATAGATGTTGGGAGTTAAAGCCCCATCAGTATTTTTTTTTCTTTTATAAATTGTACACATATGTAAAGATATGAAAATATATGTGTGAACATCTATAATTTTATTTATATACACACACAAAGCTCCCCTATATAGTGTCCCATCCTCACAGTCACACCAAGCACTTCCAACATACGTGATACAATGCATATACATCTGGGGGATGAGACATGATATATGGGAGCTAGAGATTGACATATATATTTTAGGTCTCTCTACATATGTGTAGAATTTAGGGGGGGAAAAAAATATTCTGTGAGGGGACTAGAACTCCAAACCCCTTCCTTGCAAAGCCAACACTCTGCCACTACTCTATCAGGCCAAGTTATTACAGGTTGAGCAGAGTCTTGTCTCAAAGCTGAGTGCTTCTCCCCCCCAATTTCACTCACATGTCACAAACAGCAAGCAGAGATCTTTACTTGAAGCTGACATTTGTCCTTGTAGTTGAGTAAAGATCTCTGCCTGTTGTCAGTACAATTTGGGTGAACATCACTAGAACAGAAGAGCTGCTGGCTTTCAGTGTAATTTGTGTGAATACTAAGAGATATAACAGGTGCTTGCTGCAGCTTGTGGAGCCTCAAGGCTGCAGACATAAGCATGCAGGAGGCTACAGAGCTGTTATATCCAGACAACCTTCTGCATCCCCTGCTTTATAGAAAATGATGATGTCACAGTTCTTCAGTGAGGGGAGACACGCCTCCTGGGAGGAGAGAAACGCCTGCTGACAGGAGAGACACGCCCCTGGATTTCAAACTCAAATCTGAGAAAATTAACTGAACAGCACGAACAGCTCAAACGATAACACCCCTTTAACAACTTCAACTCCCTTCTCCGCCCCTTGGTGCCCACTTACATCTCTCTTATCTCAGTTGAAGATTTTGCCACCTGCTTCAAAAGCGAGATTGAAAACATTAGAGAGAGTTGTTGCCTACAGTCCTTACAACCCATCTATGGTTCTGCACATGGCTCTTCTTCCATCACCTGCTTTCCCACATCACTTATGACTAGCCTTCCATCCTACTCTCCAAATCCCACCTCACTACCTGTCCTCTCGACCCAGTAACATTCCACCTCATCCCCAACCTCAATACTGTGATTGTAAAAATGAAAAAAATTCCTTCACCCTTATTGTCAAAATATGTAAAAACCAAACCTTTGATTACAACACAACCTGCTTATAATCAAGACTTTATAATATACCTCATTAAAGAAAACATGCTTCATTCTCAACTTATTAGACTTTCCTGTTCACTAACTTAGAAATCATTAAGGGAATCCACAGAACAGAGAAGAGACTGACTGTGAACTCAGCTGCACAATTAGATTATAGCTGCCTATAAAAGTCTATGGAGAGGGGAGAAGAGGAGGATGAAGAAGCAGATAACCAGCTGCTATGGGGTTTACCACCCACCATAAACAGAAGAAAGCCTGCTCCCCTAACACATACACTCAGCCTGGAGGATATTAGACAGCAGTAAGGAGCAGTGTAAGCTGTGAATCCAGCACTATGGTGAGATAATACAATCACTATAAAGCCAGCACCATCTCTGTGTGTCTTCTGCTTCTCCTCATATATCCCCCCTCTCTTCATAGACTTCTATGGGGAACTTTAACCAAACTGCACAGTAATGTCCATCTCCCCTCTGCTCTATAGAATCGATTACTAAATGTGTGACAAGTCAAATATGAAGAATTGTGGAAGGAAAGGAGTCTGATATGTGGAATAAATGCATTTTCGCTAATATTTTCTAGTTTCCTATTTTTGCTTGTAATATTGATCTATGGAAAGTTGTTTGTAAATCTAAGTTGCAATTTTTTTAACTTGCATTTTTCATGTCTGATTCTGGAAGGAATGTGAGCGGCTGCTGATCACTCCATCTGACATCCTTGTACAGATCCTCCAATCTTGACATCCTTGTACTGATCTTGAGTTCTTCTGGATACTTCAAGGCCTCCATGGAGAAAATAGACAGTGACGTCCTGCACTTATAGGACCTGACACACCACAATGATATACGTCATCACCCTGACATCCTCCAGTGGTGTCCCCGTATCACATCCCAGTATTCCCGGGCATTCCCATCCCAAAAGGGCTCAAAAAATATCTTAGGGTGGTTTAACCCCTTACTTTTGCACCCATTTGGGTTCCCGGGCAGGGCCCCCATTTTTAAAATTTGGGGGTCACTTTATGTAGGAATAATTTTTTAAAAGTTTTTCATTCATCTAAGAAATTTTTGAAATGCTTTTCCCTAACACTTTGGGTACTTTCAGCCCGGAAAAAAATTTTTGGTAAATTCCCTCTGTTTTTATTTTTAAAAAAAAAATTTTTGAAAATTTTAAAAATTTTTTTAATTCTTGTGGTTTTCCCTTGGGTAAGTCAGATATTATACCACACAAAACAGTTAACAAAAAACCCTTTTTAGGTGGCCCTATGGATAAAGAAAAATTAAACTTGGAGATAATCCCCCATGATAACACAGCACGAATGTGATCTCACCATTTTAAATTTTTTAAAAAGGGGGTTTGGCTCCCCACGGGTATTTTTTTTATTTTAAAAAGGATTTGCAAATCAAGTCACTTTGCAATATGTGTTCATTTCCGTGTCTTACCTTTTTCTAGATTTTCCTCTCTTTTTTTTTAAAAGGGGCTGTTCGGGCTCCTCAGGTCGCTATGTTTCCCGACCTTTTGATCTCTTTGAAAAGGTGTCAGCCCTGTTTGTTATAGAAAACAGCCCCTGGGGCCCTCGGGCAGGTCAAAAACTGCTGGCCAAAAGCAGCCCAGTAAACCCGCCCCCAAATTTAAAAAAATAAAAAGAAAAAGGGGGACTGAAAAAAGGGATGAATCGGGGGTGGTGAGACAACCCCTTTTAAAGGGGCTTCTGTTTTGAGTTGGAGCGAAAACACAGAAAGATGAAGCAAACTTTTGCTAAAAATGTTATAAATGCCCCCCCCCCCCCCTTTCATTTTTTTTTTTAAAAAAGAAGATATAAAAAGGGCACACACAAAAATTTCCAATAGCAAAAAAGGAAATTTTATTATTCAATGTTTGCCCACAGTTCAAAATCTTCAGGGTCCGGGTAACTTTTCCATTAAATGAAATTGAAAAGGGGTTTCCCCTAGGAAAGATTAAATATTAGTTTTATTAGTATTTACACTTAAAACCAAAATTTTAAATCAGAAAAAAAACATTTAAAAAACCCAATAAACTAAAATTGGGGCCCCAAAACAGCATGTTCATAGAGGTTTACTTCTTATTAAAAAGGCCAAAATAAAGGGCCCTTTAACCTACACGGTCAAAATAACGTTTTCTACTTTTTTTTCCTCCCCAACAAAAATTTTTTTTACTTTTCCACCTACATGACATATGAGGGCTTTTATTTTGGGGAAAAAAAAAAAAAACAAAAAAAAAAAAAAAAAAAAGGGATCGCCCTAATGGTGAAATTTCCCTTCATACCTTTGACAAATACGGGGAAAAACTAAAAAAAAATTTAAATTTGGGGGAAAAATTAAAAAAAACATACTTGCCATTGTGTCTAGAAAAGTGGATTATATGGGTAGAGGGAAAAGAGTGTATTATATATGTGTTATATTGGGGGGGGAGAGAGTTTTTTTTATTAAAATTTTGTGTGTTAAAATGGCTGGGGGGGATAGAGGTATTAATGTGTTTTAAATTGGTGGGTGAGGCAGGGGAAATTATATATGTGTTATATGGGGGGGGGAGTAGGGCAAATTAAGTGGGGTTATATGGGTGGGGGGAAACAAAAGTTTTTTAAATTGTGTGTTTTATGGGGGGGGGGATTTAAGAGCGTATTTATTTTGTGTTATATGGGTGGGGGGGGGGGAAAGGGAAAGGGGAAAACCTTATTGTGTGTTATTGGGGGGGGGGGGGACAGAGGGTATTATATGTGGGTTTATGGGTGGGGGGGCCAGAGTGTTTTTGTTTTTTTTCTATTTGTGTGTCTTGGATGGGGGGAGCACAGTGTATTATATGTGTTTTTATATAGGGTGGGGGGAAAGGGGGGGGTGTATTATATGTGTGGTATTTTGGGGGGGGGAAGAAAGGGTGTATTTTATGTGTGTTAAAAGGGTTGGGGGGCATGTGTATTTTTTTTTAATGGGGGGGGGTGTTTTATGGGTGGGGGGACCCTAGGTAAATATGTTTTTTTTAATATGGGTGGGGGGAAGTTTTAATTGTTTATATGGGGGGGGGGAGAAAGGGATTTTTATTATAGGGGTGGGGGCAGGTAAAATTATTGTGTGTAATATAGGGGGGGGGAGTAGGGGAGTATTATATGTGTTTATTTGGGGGGGGGGAGCTATTTATATTTATGTGTGTTATAGGGGAAATTTGGGGCGGTGTATTATATGTGGGAAATATATGGAGGGGGGGCCCCAGGGGTGTATAATAGGGGGTTATATAGGGGGGGGAAAGGAGTTTTAATTTTTAAGGGGGGGTTTTTTGTTTATAGGGGTTGGGGGGGAGCAGAGTGTATTTTACGGTGTTATATGGGGGGGAGAGTGTTTTGCTGCATTGCCCGACCCTTAAATTAGAACTGCCCCCTGGAACACTATGAAAGAGCAGTTTTTAGTTTCACTTTAAAACAGCTCGGGAAAGGGAGAAAGAAACAGAGTGTAGACACCCAAATCACAAAAAGAAGTCCTGCACAGGGGACGTGTCCCACCCAGGCTTCAACTAAATTTAGGTAGCCCAAAGAAAAAGGGGGTTTTGGGGCCCGCCCCCAGGCTTCAGTTTAGCTCTGGGACATTTAAAGATTAGCTCTTTCCCCCCCCCCCCCCCCCCCTATACTACATTTTTTAACCCTTGATTTTTCCTCCTAGGGTACTTCACCACTAGGAGGCCGATCATTTATGCAGCCAAATGCTTTGGGTTAACCCCAAAATTTCCTTGGGGTGTACAAAGATGGCGGTTTCACTATTTTGCCTGTCACGGGAAGTATTTAAAAAAAAAAAAAACATGGCAGGAGGGAAAACCTTCAAAAAGGTTTCCCAGTCCCAAATTTTAACTGACCCAGGAGCCCGCGTTTTCTCTGGGGGCAAATGATTGAAGTGGGGGGAAAGGTGCGCTGCACTATTTCTTTTTTAAATTTAAAACGCCGTGCCATTTTTTGCTGCGGCATCAAAGGGGTTAAACAGCGCAGGTTGTAGCCGGCACCATCGAGGTTTAAACCCGGGCCAAGTTTTAGCTGCTTTTGGGCCACAAACACCCGGCGGCAGGGGACGCACTCCCCAGCCCCTGGTGCGGGTAAGGGGTTTTATGTTCAGTTGTTGATAAATAAAAAAGAAACACATGAAAAGCCCTGCCCCGGGATAGGGCCAATCTTTCCCAAAATCATAAATATATCATTTCAATTAACCCTCACCTCTCGGGAAAAGGGATTTTCCCTGCCCTGTCTGCCAATCTGTACATTTTCACTCAGGGGTGTACTTATTTTTTTGTTGCCAGCTGTTTAGACATTGATGGGGTGTGTGATAGTTTTTGGGTTTTGTCTAAACTGCATCAGAAAAAAATGGGGCCCGAAGGGGGCCATTTTTTCCGATGCAAGGGGCCCTTTTTTTTTTGTCACGCTTTGTCAAAAAACCGGTTCGCTTTTTTACTCGCCCCCCAAAAATTTTATGGGAAGACGGAGGAAAAAAAGAAGCCCGGATATTATACAACATGTTGTATTAACCCCCCCAAAGAGCCGAGGAAAAGAAGGGTTGGGGGACTTTCAGCTCGTCTTTTTCCCATTGCCGTTTTATTTGGGGGCCCCAAAGGAAAAATCGTATCTTCCCCCCGCTTTTAAAAAAATAAAAACGCCGAAGAAAACGATAGTAAAAGTGAGCAGTGGGGCACATGCCTTATTTTAAGGATACACCAAATTTACCCCTTATACAAACGTACCTGACTACTTTACATTGTTCCAAAAAGTCAAAATTTTTCCCCCCCCCGTGTTGCCCCCTGAAAAAGATATGATACAATATTTTTCAAAATTGGGGGGGTGACTTAAATTTTGTGAATTTGTATATAAAAATAAATTTTTGAAATGGGGTGTGAAAAAAGAAAAATCTAACTTTTTTTTTTTTCCCCAGAAAAGCTGGAGAGAATTTAATCCCCAAAATTTTTTTTACACAAGTAAGGGAATACCCCATATGGGGTGTAAATTTTTTCATAAATTCTATAGGCTCCCTTTGGGGAATTTTAAAAATTTTTCAGGGTTTTTTTTTTTTTATTTTCTTTTTCCCTCCAAATTGTTTTTTTTTTTTTTTTTTCCCCAACCTTTCCCCAAACTTTTTTTTTTCCCTATCATTTTTTTCTTTGAATTTGAATTTTTAAATTTTTGAAAACCCTCAAATTTTCACAGAATTTGTCTCCTCATAAATTAACATTTTTTAAATTGTTTTGCCCCCGAAGGGCATATATTAACACAGTGTTAAATAAATTTTGAAGTAAAAAAGACAAAATGCAAGCCTGTTATTCTTATGCGCAAGTGAACCCCTGAATTTTGATATCTTAAAAAATTATTTCATTTCATTTCTAACCCGAGCTTAAATAATTATCAAAAGTATGAAATACCCTGAAGCAGTGTGGATTTGGGCATTCAAAGAGCTAGCCAATTTCGAAAAATTACTGAGTCCAGATGTGGTGTAATACGCCCCGGGCAGGAATTAAACTTTTTGTCAGTCTGTCGTTGAATTTAAAAGAGAAATAGTCAGGGGGGCCCCCAAAAAAACCTTTCCCAAAGTTCTCGAAGAGGCCCCAAAGAGTGATTCCCATTTCTAAATGAGAGAAAGGGGAAAAAGCCCGTAATATGTTTTTTTTTGACGGGAAGAAAGGAAAAAGCCCTGAATGGGAAATTTATTAGGAAGGGGTTTTACCCATTTAGAAGTAATAAAATGTTTAACTCTTACATAAGTGAAATTTTTAGGGGCCGGTAGATCAAAATCCGAATATAAGACAGGAAAGCGGCTTAATACTGGAATTAAACAGAGCTGGGAGATGTCCATAAAAACCCCTTTTATTCCAATTCAGTTCCCCGGGCATGGAAATGCCCATAGAGGTGAAAAAATGGTAATTCCCGCAGAATAAAAAAAAAGGGAAAGCGCGCCATTCCATACTGCCTATCTTAAAACAGGAAAGGTTTCTAGATTGCCCCTTTTCATAAGAAGCACCCCAAAAAAAAAAAATTAAAAAGGGGGCAAGTAATCCCTATTAAAGGAGGTCATTTTTAACGTTTCCCTAAACGGTTTCTCAAACCCCCTCTAGCCGGTGTGGGTATCGTCCGCCAGGTAGCAAAGAAAGAAAAGTCAGGAGGGAAAACCCCCCCCTTCCATCCCAAAGGGAAAAGTTTAAAATTTAGAGCTACCCGGGGGTTTGGGCCCTTCAGAAAAAGATAACATAGACGCAATATGTTGTAATAGATTTGGGGGTTCCCGAAAAGAGGAGCCTGTTTGGGGAATATACAATATATTTTGGAAAAAAAGTGACATCTTTTACCCAAAATAATAAGTTCCGCTTAGTAGCTTTGGCTTATTTCCCATGTTTGGGTTTTTTCTTGTAAATAGGAAAGAAGAGGGTTTAAAATTTTAAAATTTTTAAACCCCCGATACAGATCTGGGGATCCTTATCCCTGATAAAGTAACCAAAGGGGGACCACAGTAGAGGGTAGAAAACCGCACTTCCGTGGGAACGGGGGATCCGGGGGCAAAATCTAGATTTGGGGGCCCCATTTATCTACAATGAGGAAAGGTTACAATTGGGCCCCGCTGGTACTCTTATACTTTTCATAAAAAAGCCTTCCCCTCCCCGGTTTAAAATAGACCCCGATCGTCCCACTGCTCTCCAAAAGCTATGTCCCAAAGGGCAATGTTTACTCAGCTGCACCATGTACAGAAAAAGAAATTTAAAACTTAGCCCGTGTGTGGGCCCTGCGCCAACTCTGCACTGGATTTTTTTTTAATCCCCATAAAAAACTGGAAAAAATCCCCTTTACAACCCCACAGCCCCATTGGGTAACTATAAAAAAAAGGGCAAGTGGGGGATTTTTTGTCTGGTGCTTGGGGCTTTGTATGAGGTGAATGTTGTAGTTTTTCATCTCTAACAGTTTTATCTTTGGACAGAGTCGAAAAAGAAGAAGGGAAATTTTTTAAAAGGGGAACATCTGGAATCAGTGGATGGGTCTCATTTCAGGGTTTTTTTTTTTTTTCCCCCGGGTTTTACCATAGAACTTTTGGATTGGTTTCCCTTTTTTTCATTTCCCCAAACCAATTTTTCCCAAATTTTTGTTGTTTTTAGAAAAAGAAAATTTGAGCTTTAAAGCTTTGCTGGATCAGCGCCAATGTTTTGTGGAAATTTTTGGCAGATAGGCCCAGCTTGTGACTTGTGCTCTCTTAGGGTTAAAAATCTATTTTTCTCTTCAACCAAAAAACTTTGGGGGTGTAATTTCTGTATGAGAAACACCACAAACTGATACTAAAGTTTTTTTTCCCCAAAAAGCCCGGGGACTAACCTTTTCCATTTTTTCATTTTTTCCCCAAAATTGAAATTACGGGGGATGAAAAATGGAAACCCAAACACCCAAATTTTCAACAATATTCTAGGGTTGGTTTTTCCTGTTTCTCCCTTTCAGGAAAAGCCCAACTTATCTTTTCCACTGGCTTGTCTCCCGGGGAATCTATAGAAGGGGGTTTAGCCCCATTCTCCTGGTCTTCCCATAGATATCGGCAAAGGTTTTCGCTTCCCATGTTTTTTTTTTGGGAAATAATCCCCCAACCAAAACCTATATTGGTTTTTTTTTAAGTTTTCCGGGGGACCCTTCAAGAGTGGAAATAAACCATTGACTCCAAAATGCTCTATTTCCCCTGGATTTGAACAGGGCTGTGGGTCGGAGTGTGGAGTCGGTCAATTTTGCAGGGTGGAGTGTCAAAAAAGGGACCGACTCCCAAAAATATATAATTAGTTAGTCAGTTTTTTTCGATGCTGCAAAGAGCAAGAGGCATTGGGTGCGACCAGTGCTATGCTCCCTTTTTCAGCCTTATCACATGAGGAGTGTAAGTTTGAAATAAGAGGCAAAGCGCTGCCCGGGGGAAAAGTTTCGTTTCCATGGAAAACAGATTTCAGCAAAATTTTTCCCTGCTTTCATAGAAGTAGAAGATAAACCATTCATCAAAACTGACGTGGCTGAGGAAATTTCCTTTATCCCCTACATTTTTTAGAGAGTTCCCCCTGGGGTCCCGCTTTGCCCCCACCCAAGTTAGTGTAGAGACGTTCTCTAGCCGGAAAAAAATGAGATCAGTGTGAGGTCTGTAGCAGGCTGATGGAGGCAATATATTTTTCAGAACAAAATTTAGGGCTCCACGGATGTTCGCATTTTTTTGCATATTTTCAATTTTTTTTGTGTTCTAAAGCTATTTTCCAAAAATTATTTTCAATGACAAGCAAAAGGTAACAAGTTTTGAACTGTGACTTTCAGGGTCCATTTCTCCTCCACTAAACTTTGGGCAAAATGAATTTTATATACATCTTACATTCTTTAAAAAAAATTTTTTACTTGCAAATATTTAGATCTGCTTTTTTTTGCAGATTCTTTCCTGTCTTCATTGTTTGCTTTTCTCCTAAAAATCAAAATGTTAATTTTTTTATCTTGTTGGTATTTGGGGAAACCACCTTTTTTGTTTTCAAAAATGCCTGAATCTTCTGGGGTCTGGATTAGATTCAAGCATACTTGATTAAAATCTGATCCCAGGTTCCAAATTCCCTGTTGGTGCAGACGGACTGGGTAAAATACAGATTTTTCTTTAACTTCCCCCCAAGTTTCAAAAGTCAAAACATGTTAAATTTTTCTTGTCCGTGTCTTGTTATTGTATCATAAAATATAAAAGCCTGAGTTACCCCTTTACTACATAAAGTTATACTTTAAAAAACGCCCTGTATGAGGGGGTCGGAGTCGGAGGTTTGGGGAAAAAGAGGAGTCGGAGTCGGGGCTTTGGCTTGCTGACTCCCAGCCCTGGTTAGAAGAAGCCCCCTGACACAACAGGAGGGATGATAAAATGGAGTCGGAGGGTGGATGTGTCAGGGCTCTTCTGCTGCAGGAGAAAGTCTAGGTTCCTGAAACTCTTATACTAAGCATTATTCACTTTGGTAATCCTGAATGTATGTTCTATCCTCTACCCTCATATCCACCAATTTTTAGACTCTGAAACCTCTATTAGAAACTTCATCTTCTGATTCATGTGGAACCTTGGATCTGAATGAAGTACCTTCTTTAGGACACAGGTGTCTAACACAAGGCTGCCCCCTCACTTCCTGTAGCCGCGAGGACAGAAGGGGTGACGAAGTTCCCTTCTTTACAAGTCATACAGTATACATTCAGCCCTTTGAGGCGCGGGCCACTATGCTGATGTGGCCCTCGGTGCCCCCACTGGTTTAGTCTATTCCAGGCAGGAGGCCATCTTCTCTGGGATGTTGTGTGACTCAATTTTGGGGGACGACTCCTCTGTGACTGGGCTCTCTGAAGGTCGTCTGACCTTGTCTCAATAGAAAATGCTTTAGAACTTATTTATAGTGAATCCAGGGGAATGCCTGAACTCGACCAAAGTAAACTGACGCCTTAAGCAGGAGGTTCCTCAGAAACTCCAAGTCCTCACGTACCAACAAACACTTCATCTGGCTGTCTCCTTTCCTTAGCAGTGCACAGGTGACTTAATTATTGCCAGTGCATTCTGTGGGATACCCTGAAAACATGAGCTGTTGGTGGGGCGTGAGGACTGGAGTTGGAGTTTGGGAACGCCTGCCTTAAAGGAACAAAACAGTCAGTAATGAAGGAGTTAATAACACACAGACACCTGTACACCTACCTCCACCTGTGGGAAAGAAGCCATGTGACTGCTGTGTACTGCCAGGACCTGTGCTGACTAGTAACATTGGAGGGGTGGGGTTTCATGTGACTGCTGTGTTACTGGCAGGACTGGGATGATGTCAACATGGATGGGAGGAGTCATCGTTGAACTGAGGAGTGCTGCCAGGACCTGTGATGATGTCAATGGAGGGAGGATCATGTGTCCCGAAAGATTGTGGGTAACGTGCTTGTAGTGAGCCGCGTGTGTGTAACGTGCCTGTAGCAGGAGCCGTGTGTTGTAACGTGGCTTTAGCTGCAGCCGTCGTGTGTGTAATGTGCGGTGTGCTGAGTGTTGTGTGTCGTAATGTGCCTGTAGCTGAGCAGGTGTGTTGTAACGTGCGTGTAGCTGGAGCGTGTGTGTGTAATGTGCAGTAGCTGAGCAGAGTCTGGGTGTGTAACGTGCCTGTAGTGAGCCGTGTGTGTGTCATCTGTGGCTGTTAGCGGGGCCCATGTGTGTGTATGTGCCGGTAGCTGAACAGGGGCGAGCCTGTGTGTAACGTGCCTGTAGTGGAGCCCGTGAAGGCTGGTAACTGTGCGTGTAGCTGAGTCGTGTGTGTTGTGTAACGTGCCTGTAGCCTGATTCGTGTGTGTGTAATGTGCGTAGGTAGTGAGGCGTGTGTGTGTAACGGGCCTGTAAGCTGAGCCGTGTGTGTGCTAATGTGCGTGTAGCTGAGTGTGTGTGTGTCTTTACCGTGCCTGTAGCTGAGCCGCGTGCTGGTGTAAAGTGGTGTAGCTGAGGCGTGTGTGTGTAATGTGCCTGTAGCTGTGCGTGTGTGTGTACGTGCATGTACGCTGGAAGACGTGTGAGGTGTGTATGTGCCTGTAGCGGGCGCCATGTGTGTCGTAATGTGCTGTACGCCTGACGGGTGTGTTGTTGTTAGGGCCTGTAGCTGAGACGTGTCGTGTGTAATGTGCGGTGTAGCTGAGTCGTGTGTGTTTGTACGTGCTGTAGCTGAGGCGGCGTTGAGTGTAACGTGCGTGATGTAGTGAGCCGTGCGGTCCTGACGGTGTGTGTGTAAATGTGCCTGTAGCTGCAGCGTCTTTGTGTGTTTGTAACGTGCCTGTAGTAGAGCTGTGTGTGTGTAATGTGCCCTGTGAGCGGGGCCATGTGTGATGTTAAGGCTGTCGTGACAGCCCCGCCCCGTGTGTGTGTAACGGGACCTGTTAGCTGAGCCGGGTGTGTGTAATGTGCTGTTAGCTGTGTAGTGTGTGTGTTACGTTGCCTGTAGTGAGCGCGTGTGTGTGTACCGTGCGTGTATGCTGAGCCGTGAGTGTGTAACAACCGTGCCTGTAGCTGAGCCGTGTGTGGTCATGTGCTGTAGCTGAAGCCTGTGTTGTGTGAACGTGCTGTAGCTGAGCCCGTTAGTGTGTGTAATGTGCCTGTAGCTGTGCCGTCGTGTGTGTAATCGTGCCCTGCTCAGGGGGGCATGTGTGTGTATGTGCTGTAGTGAGCGGTGTGTTTAATGTGTTCTGTAGCGGAGCTGTGTGTAAAGTGCCTGTAGCTGAGCGGTGTGTGTGTAATGTGCCTGTAGCTGCGCCGTGTGTGTGTAATGTGCCTGTAGCGGGGCCATGTGTGTGTAATGTGCCTGTAGCTGAGCCATGTGTGTAATGTGTCTGTAGCTGAGCCATGTGAGTAAGCTGCCTGTAGCTGAGCCATGTGTGTAATGTGCCTGTAGCTGAGCCCGTGCTGTGATGTAATGTGCCTTGTATGCTGAGCCGTGTGTGTGTAAGGTACTGTAGGAGAGCCGTGTGTGTGTGTAATCGTGGCCTTTAGCTGAGCCGTGTGTGTACGTGTCTGTAGTGAGCCGAGTGAGTGTAATGTGCCTGTAGCTGAGCCGTGGTGTTGTGTAAAGGGTCCTGTAGCTGAGCGCTGTCGTGTACCGTGCCTGTAGCTGAGGAGCATGTGCTGTAACGTGCATGTACTGAAAGCGTGTGTGTGTGTAATGTGCTGTAGCTGCGCCGTGTGTTGTAAATGTTGCCTGTAGCTGAGCCCGTGTGTGTAATGTGCTGTAGACGGAGTCCTTGTGTGTGTAACGTGCCTGTCGCTCGAGCCGTGTGTGTTGTACCGTGTCTGTAGCTGAGCCCTGTCTGTGTTGTAAAGTGCTGTAGATGAGCCGTGATGGGTGTGTACTGTGCCTATAAGCTGAGCCGTGTGTGTGTAACGTTGCCTGTAGCTGAGAGCTGTGTTGTAACATGCCTGTAGCTGAGCCGCAATGTGGTGTAACGTGCCTGTAGCTGAGCCGTGTTTGTGTGTAATGTGCTGTAGCTGAGCGTGTGTGTGAATGTGCCTAGTCAGATGAAGCGTAAATTTGTGTGTTGGATGTACTGTAGTTGAGCCGTCGTGTGTGTAACGTGCCTTTAGTGAAGGCTCGTGTGATGTGTAATGTGCCTGTAGCTGAGCCGTGTGTTGTGTAATGTGTCTCTACCTGAGCCGTGTGTGTTGTGGGTAACGTGCTGGAGCTGAGCCGGTGTGTGTAAAGTGCCTGCTCAGCTGAGGCGTGTGCTGTAACGTGCTGTAGATGAGCAGTGTGGTGTGTAATCGTGCACTCTAGCTGAGCCGTGTGGGTAACATGCTGTAGCTGAGCTGTGAGTGTGTAACGTGCTGTAGCCTGAGCACGTGTGTGTGTGTAAACGTGCCTGTATGCTGAGCAGTGTGTGTGTGTTTTGTGGCTGTAGCTGAGCCGTGTGTGTGTAATGTGCCTGTAGCTGAGCGCCTCGGGTTGTACCGTGCTGTAGCTAGAGCCCGCGTGTGTGTAAGGTGGCCTGTAGCTGAGCGGTGTGTGTGTAAGGTGCCTGGTAGCTGAGCGGTGGGAGTGTTGTTGTAAGGTGCCTGTAGCTGAGGCGTGTGGGTAATGTGCCTGTAGCTGAGCAGTGTGTGTGTAACGTGACTGTTGCTGAGCGGCGAAGTGTGTCAACGTGCTGTAGATGAGCAGTGTGCTGTGTAATGTGCCTGTAGATGAGCCGTGTGTGTAATTTGCCTGTAGCTGAGCCGTGTGTGTAATGTGCCTGTAGCTGAGCGTGGGTGTAACGTGCCTGTAGCTGAGCGGTGTGTGTGTAACCGTGCCTGTAGCTGAGCCAGTGTAGTGATGGTACGTGCCTGTTGCTGAGCCGTGTTTGTGTGTAACGTGCCTGTAAGTGAGACGTTGTTTCTTGAGTGTGTAATGAGGTGCGTCTGTTGTAGCTGAGACTGTGTGTGTGTAGGTAACGTGCCTGTGCTGAGCGTTTGTGTGTAATGTGCCTTGTAGCTGAGCCGTGTGTGTGTATAAGAGCTGTTGTAGCTGAGCCAGTTACCTGTTGTTGTGTAACGTCCTGTAGCTGGCGTGTGTGTGTAAAGTGCCTGTAGCTGAGCCGTGTGTGTGTAACGTGCCATGTAGCTGAGATGCCGCGGAGTGTGTAACGTGCCTGTCTCTGTGCCGTGTGTGTGTAATGTGCCTGTAGCTGAGCCGTGTTTGTAATTTCTGTAGCTGGGAAGCCGTTGTGGGTAATGTGCTGTAGCTGAGAAGATGGTGTGTAATCGTGCCCTGTAGCTGAGCCGTGTGAGTGTACTGTGTCGGTACGCTGAGCCCGTGTGTTGTGGAACGTGCCTGTAGCTGTGCCGTTTGGGCCCTTCTTGTCCATCGGCGTTGTGTATCGTGCCTTGTAGCTGAAGCAGTGTGGTGTGTAATGTGCCTGTAGCGGAGCGTGTGTGTATGTGCCTGTTGCTTGAGCCGTGTGTCGATGTAACGGGCCTGCTAGCTGAGCCGGTGGTGTTGTGGTGTAACGTGCCTGTAGCGCTGAGCGAGTTATGTGTGTGTAAACGTGCTGTAGCTGAGCCGTGTGCGTGTAGGCTGCCAGCGGTGGTGGTTTGTTATTTGAGCCGTGTGTTTCTGTGTGTAATGTGCCTGTAGCTGAGGGGTGTGTAATGTGCCTGTAAGCTGCGCGCTGCCCGCGACAAGAGTCTGTGTGTGTGTAACGTGCGTGTAGACTGGCCGTGTGTTGTGTTGCTAACGTGCTGTTGCTGAGCCGCTGTGGTGTGGTAACGTGCCGGTAGCTGAGAGTGTGTGTGTAAAGTTGCCTGTTAGCTGAGGTGTGTGAGTTACGTGCCTGTAGCTGAGCGAGTCTGTGTGTGCTAATGTGCTCTGTACGCTGTGCCGTGTGTGTAATGGGCCTTTAGCTGAGCCTGTGATGGTGTATTGTGCTGTAGCTGAGCAGTGTGTGTGTACCCGTGGTTTTGTAGTGGCCGTGTGTGTGTAACGTGCGTGTAGCTGAGCACGTAACGTCTCTTATGTGTGTGTAACGAGCTGTAGGCTGTCGCTGTGTGTGTAACGTGCCTGTAGTGAGGTGGTGATGTAACGTGCCTGTAGCTGAAGCGTGTGTGTGTTAATGTGGCTGTAGCTGAGCCGTGTGTGTGTAATGTGCCTTGTAGCTGAGCGTGGCTGTATTTGAGCCTTATGTGGTAGACTGAGCCGTGGTGTATTTCGAGCGTGTGTGGTAAGCGGAGCCTAATGTGTGTAAGGGTTTGTAGCATTGTGTGTGTTTGCTTGAGGTGTATTATAATGATAGTATAAGGCTCAGTTCCCAGTTTCGATTATATTGTCCGGTCTCCCTTGTGTTCCCTCCCCCCACACAACTGCTCAAGTCACGAGTAAGAATATTAATTATTAACTCAATATAAATTATTCAAGAATAAAATATTTGAACAACCCAACCACTATTCTAACCCCTGATTCTTAGGCCCCTCTGTTCACACGGCTTAAATTTGGGCGCATTTCTCCATGTAGCTGAGAGCCTACTGAGTTAATACGAGTGAAATTTCCCCTATATCATTACGGTTAATCCACAGTTCTCATAGAGGCTATGGATTACGCTCCCTCCCGGGCGTCAATTCAATCATATTGTACAAATCGGGGTGATAAGTCGACATGTTCATTTATTTCTTGGGCCTATCGCGCTGCGTGAGTAATGAATGTCTATTGGGGCCGACAGGCCTGCGGCCCTCACCACGCCCAGCGGGATTACGCTTTGTGAGGGGTGCTTTTTTCTGGACACGGTGTTTGTTGTGCAATTACATCCGTTGTGACATAGCTTAAGGGGTTTTGCCAAAATGTAATGTTGATGTGGGATCCTCCACATCGGGTACTTAATCACTTTTTAAATATATTGTTGTATACAAAAGTGAAGCTCCTGACGAGCTACAGCATTTGTCGAGTCCCTTAGTTTTCCTGAAGTTTACATCTAGACCCAACCAGGACAGGACAGGAGCTGATCTGGCCTGAGCTTTCAAGGGTCTCGAGGGGAGAAAGTTGCAGTTATGAGTCTGTCTGCTGTAAAGCAATCCATGTTTTTTTTTTCTTAAAATTGACAATTTTATTTGATGTTTTCAATTATTATGAATGAAGAAACAAGTAAAACAAAAATGCAAATTGACAACTGAGATGGCTATAGTACACGTACAAGCATGTATGAATCAGGCATTGAACCATATTCCAAAACAAACCAATCAGAAGATCATATGAGAACTGTGATTAGACAAGGTCCTACACGACTACTAATTCAAGCACCGTATGGCAGAGATTCCCAGCTCATCAGTACTAAACAACAAAGAACTAATAGACGTATAGGACATGGCACGAATGGAAAAGGGGAAGGGGAGATGGTGTGAAAAATGGAGGGGATGGGTTCTGGTTCAAGCTGGACACCAAGACGCTGGTGTAGGTCATGGCAGACAGATTTTATCAACAAGATCATTTATCATGGAGCAGGGCAGGTAGGAAATCCATTCGTCGTTATTTTCTGGTGAGCCTCTGACAGAGTTCCCCTCTACTCGGTGGCGTGGTCTGCCGCCATTACTGAGATTAGGCATTGGCCCCGTGAGGATATCACACCTATTAGAAAAACCAGGGCTATATCAAGAGATACCCGTTAACCAACCGTATTGCTATAACCCACCCTATCAAAAAAGGTCTACGAAATGTAAAAAAATAGAATGATTTATTAGTATACAAAAATCCATAAAAACCAATAAAAGATGACAGTGAAAATACACAGATACGTGACCACTATACACACCATCCGGGGTAACTAACAGACCAATATAAGGTTAGGTGACCCCAAAGTAAAGACTATAATGACACATTATATGTTATATAAACATGCAAAAGCAATGTGTATAAGTATATACCTGACCTTAGTAAGAGGACGTAACACAGAAATCCACAATTTGGACAGATGGAGTGAAAGGATCAGGCTCCCCAACGCGCGTTTCGCAGTGTGCTTCATCCGGGGGGTGAACAAACTTTGATGAAACCTGGTATTTAAATGATGTAACCATATTTAATTCCCACCCTCTAATTAGTAGTTAAACCAATGAAAAAGAAAACCTTAAAGAAATTAACCTGTAATATAAGCATGTGTGCATACAAATACCTGTTGTACAGCCGGAAGAGCATGTTTAGCCGCCTGAGCTAGCCCTATACCTCGGCGTTACTATATGTCTAGAGCATCTGTTTTAATTCAGATGCTCTGGATTCAAAAAAACTATCCAGAGAGCAGATTCTTCTAATTCTTAAGAATTGACCCACTGGGATACTGTTGATCAATCTTTTAGGATGAGCTGAAGATGCATGCAACAGCGTATTGGTAGCTGTGGGTTTTCTATATAGATCTGAACGTACAAAGCCATTACATCTACATCAAAGGAAATATCCAAAAAAATCCATATGATTTCTGCCTTCTTTGTATGTAAATTTCAAATTATAGGAATTCTGATTGATAGTATTCATGAATGTCTTCAACTCATCTGATGTCCCCTGCCAAATGAAGAGTATGTCGTCAATATATCTTCCCCAGTATTGAACTTTCTCTATTAAGGGGACTGGATCAACGCAAAAAATCAAACGTTCCCAGAACCCCAAAAAGATATTAGCGTAAGAGGGCGCGCAGGCTGCCCCCATAGCTGTACCTTGTAATTGAAGGTAGTGCACCCCTCGAAATAGAAAAAAGTTATGGGTCAGAGCAAATTCAAGTAGTGTAATTATAAAAATTACAGAGATCCCTGTCTAGATCTGACATGAATAGGAAGGCACTCACCGCCATGATGCCATCCTGGTGTCTTATCGATGTATACAGTGACTCTACGTCACACGTCACTAGAGTCATATCCGGTTCCAATTGCATGTTATCCATTTTGTGAAGTATATCATTAGTGTCTTTCAAGTAAGAAGGTAATGTTTCCACTATTGGTGTCAAGAAGTAATCAATAAATTTGCACGCTTGTTCACATAGACTTCCTTGGCCCGATATTATGGGACGACCTGGAGGACAGATGGGATTTTTGTGTATTTTTGGTACCAGGTAAAGGCATGCAATTTTAGGGTATTCATGAATAAGATACTTACCTTGCTTATCAGATAATAAATTATCATTTACAGCTTTGTTCAAGATGATCTTTAGTTCTTCCAAATATTTTTCAGAAGGATTAAACGTCAAGCGTTTATAACATGATGAATCACGTAGTTGTTTTAAGGCCTCTTGTTCATACATCCGTTTAGGCCATATTACTACATTTCCTCCTTTATCCGAAGGTTTGAATAAAACATCCTTCATTGCTCGAAGTTCCTTAATTGCTTGTCTCTGTAAAGAATTACAGTTGTAACTTACTTTAGTCTTGTCAAGCTCCCTAAATTCCTTTGTTACTAATTTTACGAATAACTCAATATTAGAGTACATACTTAAAGGCGGGAATTTTTTTGATTTGGGAACTAATGATGTAGGGAACATACCTGTCGGTATAGTAGATTTATCACTCGTATCTTCATTGGCTAATGATTCCAAGATAGATATTGCTTCTTGTTCCTGTTTAGTAGGAAACAATGTAGTGGATTTTTTGGCATGAAAAATCTTTTTGAAGGTCAATTTGCGGGCAAAAAGATTCAAGTCTTTTATTGCTGTAAATGAATCAAAATTGCATGGAGGTGAAAACGTCAATCCAAGACTTAAAACTTCAATCTGATTAGGTGTAAGATTATGGTCAGATAAATTAATTACCTTACGGGTCTGATCCTGCTTTTTGTCACCTCCATTATCCATACGTCGTTTATTGGTAGATTTCTTTGAGAAATCAATTTTTCTTTTTGAATATTGTCTACTTGTATCATACATTTGTGAGGAACTAGATTCAGCTGTAGATGTATGTGAAGATATTGATGTAGATCTTCGGCGAGAAACATGTTTGTCCATACTCCACTTGTATACCCGATTGGTTTGGAAATCTATACGATCCCTTTGTAACTTTTTTATTTTAGTAGCTTTAATTTGTTTTTCCCATGTTTTTATATGTTCCTCCATTTCATTCTTGAAGGTCGCCATATCAGTTGAGGATATTATAGAGGATAACTGGGAATCTGTCTCCTCAATTTGTTTAGTAAGGTCATCTATGGTTTCAGAATTTAGTTCTATGATTATCTCCATAAATCTTCTAGAACAATTATTGCAGGTTTCTTCCCATTTTGTACTGAATCTTTCATGTTCTCTACCATACGATGGAAAGACCTGTACCCTTAACCCACGTGGTATAAGATTCTTTGCTAAATAGTTTTCTAGGGAGCTCCTATTCCACCAAATTTTCATTCTTTTGTGTATAAGACTCTTTAGTGAGCTTTTCAATTCTTTACCATCTCTAAAATCAATATTTTCAGTAGAACCACTGTCATCATTAAATACTGCATCCGCTTGTAAGCGCCAAGATGCCTCACATGCCCGAAGATCCATATTGCAGATCAATGTATATCAGAATTTAAATAGCACACCTATTAGAAAAACCAGGGCTATATCAAAGAGAATACCCGTAAGACCAACAGTATTGCTATACACACCTATCAAAATGGTCTACGAAATGTAAATAAAATAGAATGACTTTATTAAGTATACAAAAATCCATAAAAACCAATAAAAGGGTGACAGTGGAAAATACACAGATACGTGACCACTATACACACCATCCGGGATAACTAACAGACCAATATAAGGTCAGGTGACCCCAAAGTAAAGACTATAATGACACATTATACTGTTATATAAACATGCAAAAGCAATGTGTATAAGTATATACCTGACCTTAGTAAGAGGACGTAACACAGAAATCCACAATTTGGACAGATGGAGTGGGAAAAGGTTTAGGCTCCCCAACGCGCGTTTTCGCAGTGCGTTTTTGTCCGGGGGGTGAACAACTTTGATGAAACTGGTATTTAAATGATATAACCCTATTTAATTCCCACCCTCTAAATTTAGTTAACAATGTCAAAAAACCTTAAGAAAATAAACCCGAATATGCTGTGGATACAAAATGTTGTCACG
>JAODAL010020867.1:0-68428 GCA_025379985.1 Phyllomedusa bahiana | reverse complement strand
TTGTACAATGAAAAAAAGACGATCCTTTTGGAAACAGTCAGCAGGCTGCCAGACGCATTTTGAGCAGTTCAGCTGAGCTTCTAATTACTACACAATGTTCTGGGTAAAAATAACACTTCAAAATACAAATTACTAGGACAAACTCTGTACAAGCGTGACGCTAGCAAGCAATGCTGGGAAATGTTACCTCTTACAGGGGCTGTCCCACCAATGCCATTTATCACCTATTCATAGGATGGGCGATACAGGACTGTTGGGACCCCATCGTTCCTAAAAGCAAGTGCACACTGCCATTCTATTGACTGAAGGACTGAGAGATGGCAAAGTCCAGCGCTCGACTAGATTTGTCAGTCCCATAGTGAATGGAGCAGCAGTGTGACAGACAGTGTGACAGACAGTGTGACAGACAGTGTGACAGAGCCTCCATTAAAATGAGGGATTCAAGACATCTATACTCAGATTAATCCCAGATGTCACAGTGATCATACATTTATCCCCTCTCCAGCTCTGAAGTACAATACAGAAAAAAAGGTGGTTTATAAGTAATATGTTTATCTTATGTGGGGGAGTGAATGTAGGGCTAGTTTTATGCTGTGGGTTTGTTATGTATTATGTTCTTTTCTGTCTCTGGCTTTGAATTCTGATTTATGTTTATTTCTGTATTTACTTATTTCTGTTGTTATTTACTGTTAGGGGATGTTCACACGGCTCTTTCAGTACATATTTTGGGGCATAATTGCACTGTATTTTTATTTTTTATAGCGGTCACTCTGCGTTAGATATGACATGCTAGCTTTACTCAGCAGGTCGATACGATTACAGCAATACCCGATTTGTATATTTTTTTTAAATTTTTTACTGCTTTTATACAATAAAAACACTTTTATTCAAACAGGAAAACACAATTTTGCATCGCCATAGTCTGAGAGCCATAACTTTTTTATTTTTCTGTGTATGGAGCTGTATACAGGCTTGTTTTTTGCGGGATGAGTTGACGTTTTTATTGGTATTATTTTTGGGGGACAAACTTTTTGATCAGTTTTTAAATCTTTTTTTTTGGAAGGCAGAAGTGAAAGAAATACTGCAATCCTAGTAGGTTTTTTTTTTTTAACTGCACTCACTATGCAGTATCCGTAATAATTAGTTTTTACTCTGTGGGGCGATACGATTATGGCAATTTCACATTTTATAGTTTTTTTTATGTTAGAAAGCACTTTAAAAAAAAAAAAAAAAAAAAAGTGTTTTTTGATTGTAAAAGAATATTTATGCATCGCTACTTCTGAGAGCCATAACTTTTTATTTTTCCGTATTTAAAAAGGTTGTGTAAGGACTTTTTTTTTGGGGATGAACTGACTTTTAATTGGTACAACTTTGGCGTTTCTAGGAGTTTTTGATCACTTTTATTCCATTTTATGTGCTGCGGGATGAACAAAAATCTTAATTCTGTGATAGTTTTTTTTGTGTTTTTTTTTTTATGGCGTTCACCGCACGGGTAAATTAACATGACAGATTTATAGGGCAGGTCGTTACGCACGCGGCAATACCAAATACGGGTACTTTATTTATTTTTGATCTTTTTTGGGGCGATTGGCGTTTGTAAAGGGGAAAAGGTCGGTATACGTGTTTTTATTTTATTTTTCGTGTTTGTGTTTTACATGTTTTTCACATTTTTATTTTACTTTTCCCCATAGGGGATTTGAATGAGAGATCTTTAGACCTCTCATTCAATAGGACTCGGTGCATAGCTTGTTGCTGTGCTCTGGGTCCCATGACAACTGTCAGTCACGATGCCGGGTCATGCCCACCGGGCACGGCCGGGCGTCGTGACGTCATAGACAACCCGGAAGGCATTCTCTGCCCTCCGTGCGGTCTGTCAGAGGGCAGGAGCTGCACGGATCGAGCGATCCGTGCAGTTGCTGTCGCTGACAGAGACGCAGGAGGAGCGATCTCTTCCTGTGTCTCTCTTAGTTTTTGCGACCCGATCGTCGCGATAATTAAGGGGTTAACCGCCCCCCCCCCCTCCACGGAGTGATCGCGGGTCGGGGCCGGCGCTGCGGGATGTCAGCTGTAATATACAGCTGATACCCCGCGCCGATCGCGCAAACTCTACTTTAGAGTTCGCGCGATCCTCAGGACGTATCCATACGTCCAAGGTCGTTAAGGGGTTAAAAACGGACTGACGAAATACGCGTTGTATGAACTACAAGGTGTGTTTCCTATTGAGGTCGGTGGGGATGATTCACTTTTGGTTTTAGATGAGTATTTCAAGCGGGAATCCGCGTGGATTCTGATTTCAAATACTCGTCGTGGATTAGGATTTTAGAACTGTAATAAAAGAATTAGGGGATGTTCACACGCCGTGTTGGTTCTTTTTTTGGATCCGTTTTGTATCTGAAAAACGTATCCAAAAATCACTACTTTAAATCGCATCCAACATACAGGCGCGTGTTTGGATGCGATTTGGCTGCAGCAGGATCGCACCCTATAGTTTTAAGTAAGATGCCTGCTGCGTCAAACGGATCAAGAATTGACATGACAATTCTTTGAACGGATCCGAGAGACGCATCAGAAAGACGCATGTAAACGTCGGTGATCACTGGTCTGAACCCCGATGCGCGTTTTACATTGAAAGCAATGAAAATCACACTGCATATTGTTAGATGCGGGTTTGAGTCCGTTTAGGGTCCAAAACACGGATCCAAATACGCATCTGAAAACGGATCCAAAAATGCTGTGTGAACATGCCCTAATTCTTTGAAAGACAGACCCTACAGGCGCGATGCAAACACGCAGCGGCGATCACTCATGTGCCCCCCGCTGCGTGTCTGTCATTGCCGGCAGTGATAAACTCACTGCTAATTGTTAGATACGTCTCTGGATCCGTTCTGTCGGTCCCAGAGACGCATCTGAAAAGCGCATGTTCACACGGATGCAAGACGCCGCGTGAACATCCCCTAACAGGCTGCAGGAGCGATACAAGGCAAGTGCTGCAATGTATTTACTAATATAATGTCATCTTTTTATAGCCTATTTATACAAAGCAAAGGTGAACCCTATAAATCCACTGGTGCGGAGCTATCCTCATGCTGCTCTTTATTCCTTACTTACCAACTGCTCCCGACTCTAGCGCTGGGCACCTCATATTCCCAATGCAAGGCTGATGTACTGACGGCCCTAAACACTGGAGCCAGTCCTACAGTATATGAAGGGGGTCCAGGCTGGTTTCTATCATCCCTTCAGCCTGTTGCTAGGCAGCTGCCCAAACTGGATTAGGTGCTTGCTGGCAAGCTGTGAGTCTGCAGACAGTATTCATTAGGGAGTCTGATGGGCTTGTTGTTAAAGGAGTTGTCTCCCTTCAGAGTTTCAAAGGATGCATGAATGAAATACTCTGCCACTTCCTGGTTCAGACTGACTCATTTGCATACAGCTCCTTGCTGTGCTGTGCTTTCAGTTGGTAATTAGATCAGATTAGCTTCTCAAACTACTAACAGGACTTCTTATCTGATCCCTCAAACAAAAGCCCTAATTACAGTGCTGTTTATTTTACATAAATCAAGCTTTTTACTGCTCAGCAGCAAGGACACTGCAGCTACCTGTGTGATGATGTCACTCACTGCTATCTCATAGAACAAACAGCAGGGGAGAATTGTTTACAGGTCGGTTACTGAGGGAACTGAAATAGCCAGGGAGGTCATAAATTCACTTGTATCTCCTTAGGGAAAACAGAGGAACAAAGCAATATATTTGGAAAATGCCTTTATTTTGTGTTCCCTACAATTTGAAAGCTATTCTTTGTAGCGAGACAACCCCTTTAATGAACACTTTCAAAGGGAAAATCCATTTGTTATCGGAGTTTCCCCTTAAGGACTCGTCTCGCTGTGCTGGGAGGACAGTGAGGCTCAGCTGTAATGGCACAAGACTAGGTTGAGGTCTTATTCACAGAAGCAGGTACATGAAAGCGGACATTGATAACCATTGCTTTGCCAGCTCTTAGCCTCGTCCTCTGCACTGCATGATCCATTTGTGCCTAACTGATGCAGCGGACAGGCGGCTCGGGTGGGCTGTGCCCTGCTCCCATGTCTGCCTCGCACATACAGATTTTTGTGCAAAAATATTAAGACGGAGAGAAGGATTATTTTTAGCATCCAAGATCCAGGGCAAAGCTAAATTATTGATTTAGAGCAGGAGGAGACTGTCTCCATGGAAACAGAGGCATTTATCCGACCCGAGGGAGGATTCCTACCAAGACGACTTTCTCGTTAACACTTGCAGAGCTCCCCTATAGCAGTAGCTCTGGTATCTGCTACACAGAAGCGTTACTTGAAGCTCTTAGGCCCCAATGCAGAAAGTGAAAATGGGCCCCCCAGTCACCATGTGTTATTTATAATACTAGTGTCTTCCTATGTGGCAGGAGAGCCTATGGGCCCCCTTAAGCAGCAGGGCCCTATAGCGTCTGCTACCTCTGCACCCCTATAGCTATTCCTATGTGGCAGGAGAGCCTATGTTACCTCTGCACCCCTATAGCTATTCCTATGTGGCAGGAGAGCCTATGTTACCTCTGCACCCCTATAGCTATTCCTATGTGGCAGGAGAGCCTATGTTACCTCTGCACCCCTATAGCTATTCCTATGTGGCAGGAGAGCCTGTGTTACCTCTGCACCCCTATAGCTATTCCTATGTGGCAGGAGAGCCTATGTTACCTCTGCACCCCTATAGCTATTCCTATGTGGCAGGAGAGCCTATGTTACCTCTGCACCCCTATAGCTATTCCTCTGGGGCAGGAGAGCCTATGTTACCTCTGCACCCCTATAGCTATTCCTATGTGGCAGGAGAGCCTATGTTACCTCTGCACCCCTATAGCTATTCCTTTGTGGCAGGAGAGCCTATGTTACCTCTGCACCCCTATAGCTATTCCTATGTGGCCGGAGAGCCTATGTGACCTCTGCACCCCTATATCTCTTCCTATGTGGCATGAGAGCCTATGTTACCTCTGCACCCCTATAGCTAGTACTATGTGGCAGGAGAGCCTATGTTACCTCTGCACCCCTATAACTATTCCTATGTGGCAGGAGAGCCTATGTTACCTCTGCACCCCTATAGCTATTCCTATGTGCAGGAGAGCCTATGTTACCTCTGCACCCCTATAGCTATTCCTATGTGGCAGGAGAGCCTATGTTACCTCTGCACCCCTATAGCTATTCCTATGTGGCAGGAGAGCCTATGTTACCTCTGCACCCCTATAGCTATGCCCCTGCTGCTACATGGATACAGAGAGAAGGCCATAGGGCACCATTGGATTACATTGTGGGACTCTCCAATATGCTTATGTTGCTAGAATATCTCAGAGCACTCACATTAGGTAACATAGTGACAAAAGTAGTTCCAGATCAGTATCAGGGTTTGCTACTAAATAACCTACCAATGGTCTGAATGCTCATAACCAGGGGGTAGTGCAATGGGTGCGTACATGTCAAACCCCCAGCCCGAGCCCTGATCACCAATAAATACATAACACTGAATGGCGCTCTCTACACCACTCTTCACTGAAGAAATGTACGGTTTGGGGCACCTCACCTCCAAGCCAGAGAGCCACCGATCTCATTATACCCAGCATCCTAGACCTTTGCCTTGGCTGCTATAATGACACCTTTGCCTGTATGCACCAAGGAGACTCCCAGGTAGCCATCGATCAAGATGAGAAAATCTTGTGACTTTCCAAGTCTGTCAAAATGGAGCTAACCACACAGTCTATGTCCCCACCAATGACCAGCAACACATCTGCCAAGTCTGTGATACGCTGACCAATAAACCAAGGTCCCTAAACCACCACCAGTAAATGGGTGAGGCCTGGTGGTCACCCCGCAAAAGAGTAGCATGAAGACGAGAAGACAAGCTGCTGTTAGTCTCATAGAACCTGATGATAAATACAGTGGACCCATAGGGCGACTTGTATGAATTTTTGGTGCCCAGGCGCCATTTATAGCGTAGAATGCGCCTGAATCTATGAGCCTGTTCTACTGCGGGTCATAGATTTAGCACTTTCTAGCTACAAAGCGACAATTCAGGCTCAGGGAAACCACTTTTAAAGTGCTCTACCTGTTCCAGCAGTAATGCACCTGGATTTGCAGTACTGAAGCTATAAATGTGTAGCTTTGTACGGTTGTAGTGCAACACGCCTCCAGCACGCCCCCCCGATCTCAGGGGCATTACAAAGTGCCGCGGGCGCTCTGTAATGTGCCTGATATTGGAGCTCGCCTGGTTAAAAATATAGCGAACGGCACTAGTCTTTGGGCTGAAAAGACGCCAGACTTCTGACGCAGCCCCATTCATACATGTCTATTCTGCAATAGGATTCAAGTATATAGAGCATCTGTATCTTTACCCTTTAGGTTGGGTCCAGCTGAATCCATTCAAATCCACAAATCCATCTATGCAGTGAGTGGCCCCAGATTTTGCATTGTAGAAGGTTAAATCCATTATATCCATAATGACATTTCATGCCATTTCTGCACCAGAATGCACATGCTGCTGATCTGTATCTCAGGCTCTTATTAGGGTATGTTCACATGGCGTTATTGCGGGTCATACTTTGGGGGTATTGCGACACAGTTACGTCCCGAAGTACGGCCCGCAATTATGGTGAAATCATTGCACTCATTGGGGAAAACGAAAGTGTATGGGGGCTGGCACAGAACGCTTTAGAAGTAGAGACTGTATTCTCTCCACTCCAATTCGCCCCAATAAATGATCTAGCATGTGTTACCTTTGTGTTGGATTGTACAAACAGAGTAAAAGCTCAATTGCGTAAGCTCTGCATCACAGCTCTGATCAAGGGCTCTGTCCGAGTCAGAAACGCGTCAGAAGATGCAGGATTTACTCATTGGAGGTTTTACTCTAAATAAATTCAACTCAAAAGGTAACACTTGCTGGATCGTTTATTGTAGCGAATTGCAGTGGAGAGAATACAGTGTGCACCTTCTGTTTGGCCTTATGGAGATCCCTGCACTCAGCCGTAACAAGTAACAGTCGCGGTATAAGGGTGGGCACCATTTTTCTTTTTTACTTTAGAAGTAGGCACTGGCCAACGCGTACTTCTAAAGCAGCAGGCGTATAGCCCCGCCGCGAACAGTACGCTCCGCTATATGCCTGCAATAAGCAGTGTGCATTCACCCTTACCGTGCAAATATTTTTTCAGTATATAGTTTTGAATACACTATCCACCTCTGTTGTACCATGAACTGCTGTAAAGTCTGCAAGTCTGCCACTTATGGACCCTTTCGTACAGTGTTGGACTGGGGTGCTTGGAGCACACCAGTGGAGCAAATTTTTGGGGCTCCAACCTCCAGCCCCAATACATGACTGCATTTGATGCATGTGACTCTGCCTCTCTTCCTCTGCATGTCTCTCTGAAAAGCAGCCACATGCCTGCCATGCCCAGGGGCCCACCATACCCATCAGGGTTTCACCTGCCTGCCATGCTCAGGGGCCCACCATACCCATCAGGGTTTCACCTGCCTGCCATGCCCAGGGGCCCACCATACCCATCAGGGTTTCACCTGCCTGCCATGCCCAGGGGCCCACCATACCCATCAGGGTTTCACCTGCCTGCCATGCTCAGGGGCCCACCATACACATCAGGGTTTCACCTGCCTGCCATGCTCAGGGGCCCACTATACCCATCAGGGTTTCACCTGCCTGCCATGCCCAGGGGCCCACCATACACATCAGGGTTTCACCTGCCTGCCATGCTCAGGGGCCCACCATACCCATCAGGGTTTCATCTGCTTTCCTGTCCAAGCCTGCTACCATATACTGACAGGATATAGAGTTTTTTCGAGTTGACCTCCCAGCATTATCATAGTGAACCCAGGGTCACTGCACAAGAGACTGTTTCTAGTTGTAATGAAGCTGTGCAGATTATAATGTTATCACACAAGTGTCAGTGATGCAGTATGTATGAAACAGCACTAAATAAGTGCTAAAACCAGTGATCTGACGTGACAAACAGCTGGCAGACATATTTAGGGTATGTTCACACGGCTTATTTTGGGGCGCTCTACAATTACGGTAATCCATAGCTCTCATAGAGAACTATGGATTACGCCTCGTCCCCCCGCGCATACAATACGATTGTATTGTACGCGCGGGGAGATAAGTGACATGTCAATTATTCGCGGTGATTACGTGCCACGAGTAATGAATGTCAATTCCCCCCCACCCCCGCTCCCCGTGATCAGCGCGACTTCCAAAACACCCGGCGTATTACGTCGTGTGAACAATACACTAGTCTCACAAACTTTGTGTGCGTCACTAACAAGCAGGGTAAATGACAGCTCATTAACAATGCTCTATATAATGAACAGCTTCCACGTTATGCTCGGTCATTGTATAAATAAGGTGTCGCCTGATTTCTTCACCGAGATGGGCCCCTACCATTTAATAGCAGGAAATGGAAACAGCAACATAAGTAGCATTAAAGGAGTTGTCTCATTACGAGCTTTCAGCCTGTCAGTGTCCCTGGTAAGTTGAACTGAGGGGCGTGCTTCTTGGTCTGTCTGTTCTGCTCCCTCTCCCCCCTCCCATCAGCACACAGGCAGCTACGTAACTTCTATACAGCAGGGGGGGGGGAGGGGGTTTGCTCTCAGAGTTCACCCTGTGTGTGCCTGCCTAGGTCTGTTACAGGAGAGGGCTGATCTATGAGTGTAGAGAGGAATGTGAAGCTGCTGTGTATGCTAACAGAGCAGAGAGGATGCATGTGTTCCTATATCCCCTGCTTAGCTTACAAGTCTCCACATCTCCAGCAACAACAAGGGAAGTGTTACTATACTCAGGATGTCTCACTAATACAGGAGAACATAAAGTATTCACATGCCTGATCTGTACAGTATTAGTATAGTCACAGTTCCAAAGACATATCATGATTATAGTAACAGACAGGGTCACTGCTGTCACATCTATCTGTGTAGAGAGCAGGAGGAAGCAGGCACACACAGGGTTAATCCAGGCTGCATGGACACAGACGCCAGAGTCCTCCCTCCCCCTCCTTCCACTCCAGAAGCATTCTGTGTGGGAGGGGCTCTCTGCTCCGACCTGTCTTCAAAGGTGATGAGTCATTCAGACCTGACAGCCAGTAAGATAAGGATCAACAGGTCGGCTACTATAGAGATTTCAGGAGCTGATGTAGTAATACTAACAGGGCTAGCTCAAAATCAGTAGGACATTTGTAATGAACATATATTGCAAAGCTGCTTGTTTTTTTAAAGATCTTTAAATTAAAACCCAATCATTGTAGCGAGACAACCCCTTTAAGTGTATACGTAATAGTGCCATGTATGTAGTGCTAGTGAAATATGTGACTATTTGATGTCATAATTTCCATTTCTTGTATATTAAACTAATTATAATTTCCATTGTTGTATCACAAGCTATAATCACACAGGCTTGCATACCTCTGTTTAGCTCTCAAGCCTGTAGACTTCACTTGCTTAATTTACGACCTGATGGGGCCACATCGTCTGGTTTCGGAATGATTCTGTATTCCTTATCTTAGACTAAGGGAGCTGGCCCCTCCATGGTACAAGATGAGGTCATACAAAAGAACTTTGTACTCTAAGTGGACACAATGCGTAGGTTGTATCTGCCTGTTTTTTTGTTTAAAGGGGTTGTATCGCTACAAAGATCATGTCTCAGATTATGGGGACAGTAAAAATAAGCACTTTTGTATTTGGCTTGCATTACCTCAGTCACTTGGTTTAGCAGATATGAGCTTTTCTGTAAATCTGTGTTCTGTTTCTGCTGCTGCTGGTCGGGACACGCCCCCTGGCCGGATCCGCCCCCTCTAGACACGCCCCCTGTACTGTGATTGGCTGGCTGACATTTCATTCAGCCTGTTGGCATATGCCCCTAGACAGGAAACGCCCCAGCCACGCCCCCTGTACTGTGATTGGCTGGCTGACATTTCATTCAGCCTGTTGGGATACGCCCCCAGACAGGAAACGCACTGGACACGCCCCCTGCACTGTGATTGGCTGCCTGCACACTGTGTTTACTCTGGCCTGAGCTGTTAAAATCGATAGTGAAACCATGGGCTGCTGTCTCTATATACATCTCCTAGCTCTAGGGTGAATGATCTGACTAATTACTGACTGTGGAACTCATAGATCCCATCATATAACACAGTGTTACATCCCCTGTTCTCTCCATATAACACATATAACACATTCCTGCCTGATAACAGGGGGAGGGGCAGTGTGCATCAGTCATACATTCTCCTGCCTGGAACAGAGGGAGAGGGAGGGGGGGGCAGTGTACACTCCTCACAAATGCTTCATCAGTTCAGGCTGTGTGTATAACTGCATATACCACAGTCATACAGTCTCCTGTCCGATAACAGGAGGGAGGGGGAAAGGGGCAGTGTACACTCCTCACATGTCTCATCAGTTCAGGCTGTGTGTATATCTGCATATACCACAGCAAGGAGCTTGTGGAGCCTGAAGGCTGCAGACATAAGCATGCAGGAGGCTACAGAGCTGTTATATCCAGACAACCTTCTGCATCCCCTGCTTCATACAAAATGATGATGTCACAGTTCTTCAGTGAGGAGAGGACACGCCTCCTGGGAGGAGAGACACACCTGCTGAGAGGATTTCAAACTCAATATCATAGTATTAGCTGTAGAGCACGAACAGTTCAAACGAAACAACCCCTTTAAGACTTATAAGACCAGGATAGCTTGTGGTGACTCCAGAAGCTTTGTACCCAGCGCTAAGGACGCTTGCGCTGGTGGTGTTCCCTGTTTTCGCCATTAGCTTCTCTGGCTGAAGTCATAAGAACAGGTGATGTAAGCTCCTAGGTGAAGTTTGTAAGTATTTACCCTTTGTAAATACATATTTAGCAAAACTGTACCCAATGTCACACTATTTTCTGTAACTAGTTTATTCTCTTACTCATATGTTATATTTGATCATAATTGATTGATTCCTATGTTAAATAAAATTGCGTTGTATCCTGACTGACTGGCCTTCTTTAAAGCCGTATCTAGGACCTGTATTGACAAAACTTGGCAAAACACATGTATCAGAGGACCCACATGCTAAAGAGCAGAAAGCCACAAACTTTTACATTCTACAAATCACTGGTCAGACCACACATGGAATATTGTGGACAGTTTGAACAGGTTCAAAGGCGGGTAACAAAAATAAAGAAAGGACTGGGAAAGATTAGCAAGATTAGGGTTATTTAGTTTAGAGAAAAGACGGCTTCGGTGGGACATAGTAAATATGTATAAATATATTAAAGGTCAATATAGAGATCTCTCCCAAGATCTATTTATACCCAGCACTGTATCCATCGTTACATTTAGAGGAAAGAAAGTTTCTACAGAAACATAGAAAGGGATTCTTTACTGTCAGAGCAGTGAGACTGTGGAACTCTCTGCCAGAGGAACTGGTCATGGCGAATTCACTAACATTGTTCAAAAAGGGTCTGGATACATTTCTAGATGTAATAATAGAACAAGTTCTAGTGACCAGGATTCTGGAGAAGGGTCTGGATACATTTCGAGATGTAATAATATAACAAGTTATAGTGACCAGAATTCTGGAGTAGGGTCTGGATACATTTCTAGATGTAATAATATAACAAGTTATAGTGACCAGTGTTAGGAATCATCCTCTTGTTTCTATCCTCCATCTTGTATCTGCCTTCCATTTTGTGTATTCACTTATATAAAGGCATATTAGCCTACAATATTAGAAGGGTAAAGTGAGAGATATCTCCTATTATACTTGGAATGTGCAGACATTACGAATTCTCTCTTATCTATATGGGGCCCCCAGAGAAACAAAGAAAGACATGTCCAGTGTTTCATATCTCATGTGAGCCCCTTAAGAAAGACATAAATGTCTAATAAATATCTCACTGTGGGCGCCTTCAAGACAATGTCTAGGTTTATGAAAAGAAATAGTATAGTTTGTTATCTTGTCTACTAGTTTTAAGATAAGACTAATTGGTATACTTCACAAATTTATGTTCTTCTATACATTGTATGACACTAATTGAAAACTACTAATTTATGATCTTTTGGCAAGTAGCCAGAAAAAAGGTTTATAACTCAATGCATTGGAAATAAACTGGCAGAACTCATTCAGACATACAACTGTGTGTATGTGTGTTTGTTTTGTTCCATTCAGGCCTGAATATACACCAATTTGGGGCTCATACAACATACAATAAGGAAACCATTGAATTTCCCTATCACCAGGATTCTGGAGAAGGGGCGTTGATCCAGGAATTTATTCTGATGCCAGATTGGAGTCGGGAAGGAATCTTTCTCCCTTAAATGAGGCCAATTGGCTTTTACCTCATGGGGGTTTTGCCTTTCTCTGGATCAACACTATAGCACAATAGACTGAACTGGATGGACGTCTGTCTTTTCTCAGCCTTACAAACCATGTAATTATGTAACTTATTTAAAAAAAAAAAAAAAAAAAAAAAGGTTATATATTCTTACACTTGATTGTGCTTCCTGAACCTCTGGGCCCCATAGTAGCTACTATGGCTACGGTTATGCCCATTGGAACAGCTAATCAAAGTTACTAATAACATCCAATCATATTTTGTCTTTTATTTTCTAGTTCAGGTTAGAATATAAAAGCCAGCATCTGACTGGTTGCTATGGAGAGCCGCCATAACCTTTTCCTGTGCTGTTTTTATATATAAAGCTGAATGTGTAATATTAAATCAATGTTGCATTCATTAAAGGAACACACCAGGCAAAACTGGTGCATCATTGGTCTCATTTATCAAAAATGTTTTATAGTAAGACTGTATTTGTTGTCCATAGCGACCAATCCTGAGTCTTCTTGGGAATGATGCTACAAGTTTTTCACACCTGGATTTGGGGATCCTCTGCCGTTCTTCCTTGCAGATCCTCTCCAGTGGATGGTGAACATTGGTGGACGCCATTTTCAGGTCTCTCCAGAGATGCTCAATTGGGTTTAGGTCAGGGCTCTGGATGGGCCAGTCTGAGGTCCAGAGCGTCTGGAAGAGGTTTTCATCCAGGATATCTCTGTAGTTGGCCGCATTCATCTTTCCTTCTATTGCAAACAGTCGTCCTGTCCCTGCAGCTGAAAAACACCCCCATAGCATGATGCTGCCACTGAAAGTAACAGGACCATTTTCAGTCGAAGGTGGGGACAAGGAATAAATCTCTATAATGAGAAACTACAATTACTTTTTGGGGGATAGGACAGGTCCTCTAACTTCTGATTTACAAATTTTTACATTTTAGGATACAAAATGGTGCAATGATGATATGTTACATTCCTTGATAACTCATCATTTTGGTGCACGATTTACTGCTTGTGATCTGATAAGTTGTGTTGTCTTGAAGCGATACAGCCAGTGTACAGCATGTGGTTGATACTGAGCTTCAATAATGGATAAAAGCTACTCTTAAAGGGGTTTTGCCACAATCTCATGTCCTACCTCCTGCATCCGCTCTGTGTCTCAAGAAGGGGCGTGGTGATTTGTTTGAATTGCATATCATGTGTATTCTCAGCAGGATGACTCACCAGGCCTTTCCTTCTTGTAGTCAAAGAAAGGTCTATTTCTGTAAAGCATTGTGAGTAGCTGAGAGGTAAAGTTTTTGCCTCCAGACACAAGGGTCCTAGGTTCAAATCCCTGCAGGAACCAAACCTGTGGGTTTTTTTTCTCTTTATCAATGCACATAACTGATTGAGGGTTCTTTTTTTGTATTTGAACGTTGATAATTACTAAGGAGCACAGAGGACGAGAGTAGAATGACAGCACCTGTTTGAACACTCAGTAGATGCCTGAGAGGAGAGGTGATGTCTGAGCATGTGCGACCAGGAGTGAGGAGCCCCTGGTTGTATCCCCTGGAGATAAACTGTAAATAATGAATCACTAAAGGAGCAGCTAAAACAAAAACGGTGCCGAATTTTTAATAACGATGAAGGGTAAAAATGTTTGTTATTTCATTTTCAAGCTTCCCACGTCAATTTTACTTCATGGCAAAACCCCTTTAAAGGGGTTCTCCGGGAAAAGAAGAAAACTAAATCGATAAACTACATGTCTTAATAAAAAAATTCCTAAATACATTTAATTAGAAAAGTCTGCTCATTTTGTCTAGGGAATAATCATTATAGTAGAACAAAATGGCCGCCAGGCTACTTCCTCAGCAGAAACCTGTCCTACAGGAAGTAGGACAGACAGAGTTACTTCCTGGTTATGCTGACTGACATCACTGGGCATGTGCTGTGCTCAGTCAGCCTGACAAACTTGTGGTATGAGGGAGGGCTGTACACACATACATACATATAAATATATTTGGTATGAATATAGTATATACAGTCTACAGCTCAGCTGGGGGAATTAGGTTGCTGTGAGACATGTAGTTCATAGAGCACGCCTAGCAACTGTAGCTCCGCCCACTGGTCCAGTGAGGAGAAAGATCCAGCAAAGCAATAATATATGATATAACTGTGTTTGTAAGTCGTTCACACACTGGATTGTGACAGGTAGTCACGGATTATCTATAGTATTACTGCACTATATGATCTTATTTTTTGGGGTTTCTCACACAACCCCTTTAAGTACAGAATAGTGACAGGTGCTATCACCCAATTTTTACAGTTGAAACCAGAAGTTTGCATGCACTATATCAAAAGCCCCATCTGCATGTTTTTCTCAGAATAAACCTTCCCCATTTTAGGTCAATTAGGAACCAAAATTAAATCCTAATTGACCTAAAACAGGGAAGGTTTATTCTGATTTCATGTCAGATAGTGATAAAGACATGCAGATGGGGCTTTCATATAGTGTATGGAAACTTCTGGTTTCAGCTGTAGATATTATGATTCTGCATGCAACTATGCAACATCCTGCAACAGATCTGTACTCAGCAAATTACCCCACCCCCACTTCATATCATCAACAGGATTTGTACAGTCTCCATCATCAGCAGACTCATACCATAGAATTACAGCTGCATTATTACTGTGTGCCACAAGAGGGTGATAGTAATTAAGATTTATCAGCCCATTCTAATAAAAGCATTGCGCCGAATAAGAGAAGTAATACTGCATAATGGACGATGCAGATGAGCCTCTCAATGATGGAATAAGCAAAAAGACTCTAACTGGGGATATTTCCCCAGTGACTCTCCATGGCGCCGATTATTAAATAACACTACATAGATGTTGTGCCAGTCATAAAACATCCACCCCTCCCACAGAACGGATTCTCAGCCAGACAAAACTTTCATATATTGTGCCATACACAGAGGGGAACCCGAAGGCCGTGTTCACACGGCTTAGTCCCGACAGATTTGTGAGCCATATTGAGCTCACAAATCCACCGTGAATAAGGGGCGGGATGGGGGCGGAGCCGGAGCACGGCGGGGGCGCCGCTCCCGGCCCCATAGACAATGCATTATTTACGGCGCTTACACGCTGTAAATAATGTGCATGTCACTTTCTCCCCCCGCGGCGGATTCGCCGAGCGGGGAGGAGCGACGGAATCCACTGTTCTCTATGAGAGCAGTGGATTACCGTAATGACAGGGACGGATTGGCGCCGTACTGCAGCGCAACTCCGGCGCGGAATACGGCGCCAATCCACGGACAAATAAGCCGTGTGAACGGGGCCTAAGAATCCAGTGCAAATGACCACTGAAAACTGTAGGGTTATGTATCTGCAAGTGAATATATCATGCTTCCTTGTAAAATTAACCATTACATTACAAATGTGTGTGTGTGTGTGTGTATATACATTATATATATATATATATATATATATATATGTATATATATATATATATATATATAACACACACACACACACACACAATATACATAACGGCTGATTTTTGCAGATATTTTATTATATCTTTTCATGGGACAACGCTGAAGATATAACACTTTGATACAAAGTAAAGTAGTCAGTGCACAGCTTGTATCATAGTGTAAATGTAGTGCCCTCAAAATAACTCAACACAGCCATCAATGTGTAAACCGCTGGCAACAAAAGTGAGTACACCCCTAAATGAAAGTAGACAAATTATGCCAATTTGTCAATATTTTTGTCACGGTGCACACCCGGATGGCAGCGCAAGACACGCCGGTGCCAGGAGGCGAGTGCGGCCGCAGTCCGGGTGTTAGCTGAAGGAAATCCTGAATATGAAGCGTTCCAGAGGGAAAACCTATTAGCTCATCAACTCCAAAGGCTTCCGTCCCGAGGAGAGACCTGGGAGCCGCAAGAAAACATCAAGGTTCCCACACTTATCCAACGTTTTCACAGTCGTCAGTTCCTTGGTAGGAGGGGCCTTAAGATGGGGAGAGGGAGTATTGTTATGGCGCTCCCGGCTCTCGTCGTGCAACATCTATACTAACCCGGCCTGCTGTCTCCCGGCCCTGCGCGCCTCTCCGCCGTCTCCCGGCCCTGCGCGCCTCTCCGCCGTCTCCCGGCCCTGCGCGCCTCTCCGCCGTCTCCCGGCCCTGCGCGCCCTCTCGCCGTCTCCCGGCCCTGCGCGCCTCTCCGCCGTCTCCCGGCCCTGCGCGCCTCTCCGCCGTCTCCCGGCCCTGCGCGCCTCTCCGCCGTCTCCCGGCCCTGCGCGCCTCTCCGCCGTCTCCCGGCCCTGCGCGCCTCTCCGCCGTCTCCCGGCCCTGCGCGCCTCTCCGCCGCCTCCCGGCCCTGCGCGCCTCTCCGCCGTCTCCCGGCCCTGCGCGCCTCTCCGCCGTCTCCCGGCCCTGCGCGCCTCTCCGCTTCCTCCCGGCCCTGCGCACCTCTCCGCCGTCTCCCGGCCCTGCGCACCTCTCCGCGGTCTCCCGGCCCTGCGCACCTCTCCGCCGTCTCCCGGCCCTGCGCACCTCTCCGCCTCCTCCCGGCCCTGCGCACCTCTCCGCTTCCTCCCGGCCCTGCGCACCTCTCCGCCGTCTCCCGGCCCTGCGCACCTCTCCGCCTCCTCCCGGCCCTGCGCACCTCTCCGCCGTCTCCCGGCCCTGCGCACCTCTCCGCCGTCTCCCGGCCCTGCGCACCTCTCCGCCGTCTCCCGGCCCTGCGCACCTCTCCGCCGTCTCCCGGCCCTGCGCACCTCTCCGCCGTCTCCCGGCCCTGCGCACCTCTCCGCTGTCTCCCGGCCCTGCGCACCTCTCCGCTGTCTCCCGGCCCTGCGCACCTCTCCGCTGTCTCCCGGTCCTGCGCACCTCTCCGCGGTCTCCCGGTCCTGCGCACCTCTCCGCTGTCTCCGGTCCTGCGCACCTCTCGCTGTCTCCCGTCCTGCGCACCTCTCCGCTGTCTCCCGGTCCTGCGCACCTCTCCGCTGTCTCCCGGTCCTACTCACGTCTCCGCTGTCTCCCGGTCCTGCGCACCTCTCCGCTTCCTCCCGGACCTGCCCACGTCTCCGCAGTCTACCGGACCTGCCACGTCTCCGCCTTCCTCCCGCCCTGCGCACCTCTCCGCCGTCTCCCGGACCTGCCCACGTCTCCGCTTCCTCCCGGCCCTGCGCACGTCTCCGCCGCCTCCCGGACCTGCCCACGTCTCCGCTCCTCCCCAGCCCTGCGCACGTCTCCGCCTCCTCCCGGACCTGCGCACGTCTCCGCCTCCTCCCGGCCATGCGCACGTCTCCGCCTCCTCCCGGCCATGCGCACGTCTCCGCCTCCTCCCGGCCATGCGCACGTCTCCGCCTCCTCCCGCCCTGCGCACGTCTCCGCCACCTCCCCAGCCCTGCGCACGTCTCCGCCTCCTCCCCAGCCCTGCGCACGTCTCCGCCTCCTCCCCAGCCCTGCGCACGTCTCCGCCTCCTCCCCAGCCCTGCGCACGTCTCCGCCTCCTCCCCACCCCTGCGCACGTCTCCGCCTCCTCTCCAGCCTGCGCACGTCTCCGCCTCCTCCCGGCCATGCGCACGTCTCCGCCTCCTCCCGGCCATGCGCACGTCTCCGCCTCTACCCGCCATGCGCACGTCTCCGCCTCCTCCCGGCCCTGCGCACGTCTCCGCCTCCTCCCCAGCCCTGCGCACGTCTCCGCCTCCTCCCCAGCCCTGCGCACGTCTCCGCCTCCTCCCCAGCCCTGCGCACGTCTCCGCCTCCTCCCGGCCCTGCGCACGTCTCGGCGTCCTCCCGCTCCTGCGCACGTCTCTGCTTCCTCACGCTCCTTCGCACTTATCTGCTTCCTCCCGGTCGTGCGCACGTCTCTGCTTCCTCCCGCTCCTGCGCACGTCTCTGCTTCCTCCTGCTTCCATATGCATTTTCCTCTGTCGGCCACTAGGAGCGCACACGCACACTGGTCTTCTGGATTTAAAGGGCCAGTGCACAACAGGTATTCTTCCTCTACCAATGACCTTTGGGCAGGGACTTTTTAGGGATTCCTCTTCCTGCCATCTGCGCCAGTTGTTGGTGTTCGTTTCCTAGTGCCGTTCCTTAGCTCAGCTTCTCTGCACTACTATTTGCATTATTTTCCTGTCTGACCATAGTCCGCTGGCGTGGTTCCTGTCCATTAGCCTTGATACTCTGAGTTCCAGCGTCTCCAACTTCGGCTGTCACCGCTAGGACCTGCGTTGAGGGTAGCGACCTTGGTGAAGACAAGGGGCCCCTTAGACTCCGCTCCCCAGCGTAGGCTTTGCCAACTCTCCGCGGTAACCAATGGATACACCGCTGTATGGTCTTGGCCACTGTACTACAACTCAGTGTCAGGGTGTTGGCAATCTTCTTATAGCCTTGGCCATCTTATGGGGAGCAACAATTCTTTTTGTCAGATCCTCAGACAGTTCTTTGCCCTGAGGCACCATGTGGAACTTCCAGTGACCAGTATGAGAGAGTGTGAGAGCGATAAAACCAAATCTAACACCTGCTCCCCATTCACACATGAGACCTTGTAACACTAACCTGTTACGTGACACTGTTGGGGAAAAATGGCAAATTGAGAACAATTTGTCCATTTTTACTTAGGGGTGCACTCACTTTTGTTGCCAGCGGCTTAGACATATAGGGTTGTGTGTTGAGTTATTTTGAGGACACACCAAATTTACACTGTTATACAAAGCTGTACACTGACTACTTTACATGGTATGAAAGTGTCAGATCTTTGGTGTTGTCCCATGAAGAAATATAATACAATATTTACACAAATATGTGAGACACTGTATATATACTATATACACATACAGTATCATTATAGAATTTCATGTTCACTATTGATGTCTTTTGCAGGGCGGGCAGCTAGGTAGGTAGCCGGGTGGGCGGGTAGCTAGGTAACCAGGCTAGGTAACCAGGCGCGCAGTTAGTTAGGTCGCCAGGAGGATGGGCAGTTAGGTAGGTGGCCAGGCGGGCATCGTTCCCCTTCCTCCTTCCCTCATACAGCTGGGGAGAGAAGGGGGCCCCCCACAGTTATGGCTGGAACGCTGCTGAGAGGAGGTCCCTGCCCGCTGTAGCCGGAGTTGGGACCTCCTCTCTCTGTCCCCGCCGCTGGGTGCCCAGCGGCGGGATGCGGACCGATTTGAATTCGTGAACCTCCGCCCACAGACAGAGGAGAAGGGCCCGGCTCAGGCTACAGCGCGCAGGGATCATGTAAGTAGAAGATTTCTGATTGGAGCGCAGCTGAACCGGGAGCGCGGGCCCCCTCCCAGCACCGCCCCAACCCCTACTGGACAGCCAGGCACAATAATTTTTCTATATGCGTAGGTGGAGCGCAGCGGTGTAGGGAGCACGGGCCCCCTCCCAGCACCGCCGCCACTCGCCGGCCGCCACTGGTCCTATGTAGAGCGCGGCGCTCGGCTGCGCCGTGCTCTACTGTGCGATCTGTGAAATAAGCCGGCCTGGTTGAAGCGGGCCCCCTTATTTCTCCGGGCCCCGTACAGGAGTACCAGCTGTACCCCATGTATGGCGGCCCTGCTCTTTGGTGTCTCTTACCCCATCCTGCTAAATCCTAAATTGTGCAGAAATCCAAAATGATCATCAACTCCAGCATCACCTAAGTTTCTGTTTACATGAATCTTATGTCTCTTGAGTCTTGGCAGCGACAAAGCCATTAGAGCCAGCAGATGGCAGCAGGACAAGCAGAGTCTTCTTGCTTATACTGCCATCTACATTATGGTGGCTTTGAGTATCACAGCTATGAGACACTGTGATTGACACATTAAGGCCAGCATACCTCCGCAACATACTGCAGCTAGTAGTCTCCCAAACGTGTTCACGCTAGAACGCAGTGCAGAGTCACGTGACATCGCCTCCAATGTAGGTCCTCGGGTTTGCAGCATGAGTACTTCTGAGGACAAGCGTCCGACATTTTGCAATCACGACTGACGAGTTTTTTTTTTTTATAGTTTTGTAAATCACAATTAAGTTCCCTCCCCATATTTCCTACAATTGCCCTCAACATCTCACATCGCAGATTGAGCTGGGATCTTGCCTGAGACCATGCAAACACGATACCTGGATTTTGCTGCAACTGGGGGCTTGTTTTATTGTTAAGGGGTTGTCTCACTACAATGATTCATGTCACCTCAGTCCTGTTTTCTTGGTTTCATTTTGAATTCAGGGGCGTATTTACTGGCTTCCACTAGGCTGTAGTAGAAGCCAGTTCTGTAGCTATAGCCACCAGCGCTGGCAGCCTATCAGGAGGGTTCAAACGGGTCGGTAGCTATAGTGACCTGAGGAGCTGATGCAGCCCATACAAGAGGAGATATCTAGAAATAGGTAGGACACTGTTAATGGACATATATTGCAAAGTGACTTGTTTTTGCGAGATCTTTAACATAAAAAGCAGCGATCCATGTAGTGAGACAACCCCTTTAAAGGGGTTGTCCCATCTCGAACTTTGATGGCCTATCAATAGCATCTGCCATGAAGGTGATAGGTGCGGGTCCTGCCTCTGGGACCCACACCCATCCCCAGAATGGGGCCTTGCAAGTCGAGTTACAGAATGGAGAGTGGGTTGCGCTTGCACACAATTTTCCATTCTGTTCTATGGGAGTTCAGAGTCCAGATGAGCAGTGTGTTCGGCTGTACTTGGAAAGTCTATAGAGCAGAATGGAGAAAGGGTATAGCATCACGCTTTGATGACATATCCCATCAATGTGCAAGATGGGAATACCTCTTTAAAGAGACAGTTCTAGGAAATGTTCTTAGGGAATGTATGTTATAGAAAGCCAATGCCTGATGGGACAAGGACACAAAGTTGCAAAATCCAAAATGCACGGTGTAATAAATTATAATGTATTACAGTGTATTGTAAAACATATTGCATTACATAATTTAGTTACTAACATTGCAGATTCCAGTTACTATAGTATAAAAAAAACAAAAGCATATAATTATCCAGTGCAAAGCCACATCTGATGTGTGGTAGTAGCCTGATGAAGTGCTGATACTAGCGTGAAACGCGTAGAGCCCTGTAATGCTTTTAAGTGCTTTTAATGCACAATAAATAGGATAACTATATTCCTGTTTTTTCCTTGTTTTTACACTTATGAGCTAATTTAACCCCCTGCTGTGGAGCCAGTGCCGTGGCCTTGCTTTTCTTACTCAACATCCACACCTGCTGCATGATCCCCCACCAGTCTTTCACAATCATAAAGGGTTTCTGAGAAAAGCATCACTCTGGACAAAACTGCATTCTTGCCAAACTTTAAAGGAGCTTTACCACCAAGTAAAAACCCCTGTACTGGCTGCTCACAGCCGACCATGCATGTAAATGAAGAGGAAGGCTTGCGGTCATCCTCTCCATTCACCTCTGAACATAACTGAGCGCACACACTCGGCTATCTTTGTTAGCACCTATAGAAGTAGATGAGGAGGACGGACGTAAGCGCCACCCTCTTCATTCACATGCATGGTCGGCTCGCAGCTAACTGGGGTTTTTACTTAGTGGTAAAACTCCTTTAAGGGCACTTTAAACACGACGGATTATGGATTATGCCTCAGAATTGGCGTCCAATTCGACTGTAATCTGGCTTCCATTATTCCCTATTTAAAATCAGCGTTATTCACACAACGCTGATTATCCTCCGCACTGATTTTCAGCTCTAAAAATGTTTTGACATGTAAAATTCTTTATTATATAGGAGGCAAATCTCTGAAAATCAGCGTCATATTTTCCAACGAGGATGCGACGCTGATTTAGCGCCGACATTTTCAGTGCCTGAATCCATTGTGTGAATGAATCCTAAAACCGGTCATCCAAATGATTTGAACACCGCCCCCGGAGTGCCTCTGATACTTTCAAGAACGCCTCTAAACCACCAGGAATGTTCCCACAAATCCCACTTTCAGGGTTTGCATAAGTATCCACCTATTTTGTGACCTGGTTTCTGGGAAACATCCAGAAAAATTGGAAGGGTTGGTAAATGGTTGGTATCCAAATACAAAAGATACAAAAACGTCCCACATAACACCATGGGAGAGATTTAAGAAGACTTACAATTTATATGAAAATCTTAGTTCACATTTTGTGAGAGTAAAATAAACCAAATTTATTGAGAGGTGTAGCCTCTTCCTACATTTGGTACATCTTTGGCTATGTTCACACGGCTTAAAATTGGACATATTTCAATCCGTAATTACGTGCCGGAGTGCGCAAATTACGGCTGGAATACATCCCAGTCATTACGGTAATCCACAGTTGTCAGAGAACTATGGATGACGTCTCCTCTACCTGCTTGGCGAATCCACTGGGCGGGGAGATAAGTGACATGTGATTTACCAGCGGAGTATACGCGCCGCTGGTAATGATAGTCTATGGGCCGGCGAGGCGCCGGCCCCCCGCCCCCACGGCGTAATTGCGGGGCATAATTATGCCCCGCAATTACGGCGTGTGAACTTAGTCTTTGGCTGCCCTTATATCAGAAATTTAAATCTAAGACTCGGAGATTTAGATTTATGCTATCAACTGTGCCAAACCTGACAGACCAAGTGAAACCACATTCTGATGAACCCCACCTACTTTGCCACTATTGAAAAGTAGCAAGAGGCAAGAAGTGTCACAAATTATTGTACAAATATGACAGGCGCCATGATTTACAGCTTTTTATGCACAAATTATTTCATTAATTACCGCTCAGTGACCAGTGTGACCCAAATTGCTCCATGCTTGACCAGGATTGTACTACTACATATAAAGCACCGATACATGACAACCAAGACAGGAAAATATTGTATCCTTAAAGGGGTTTTCTCGCTACAAAGATCATAGTTGAAAATGAGGGGGAAAAAAAATCTAAGCATGTCCGTCCTTGGTTACCATAAGCAAAGTGCTATGGTTTAAGAGAACGGGCTGTATGTTAAGTGCTTGGGAACGAAGTGAGAACTGACAGGAAGCAGTGGTAGGTGCGACGTATGCGTGCAGGGTTTGCTCTGTTTTCACTATCAGCAATCAGTGGTAGGTGCGACATATGCGTGCAGGGTTTGCTCTCTTCTCACTGACAGCAATCAGTGGTAGGTGCGACATATGCGTGCAGGGTTTGCTCTGTTTTCACTGACAGCAATCAGTGGTAGGTGCGACGTATGCGTGCAGGGTTTGCTCTTTTCATTGACAGCAATCAGAGGTAGGTTCAACGTATGCGTGCTTGGTTTGCTCTTTTCATTGACGGCAATCAGTGGTAGGTGCGATGTATGCGTGCAAGGTTTATGCTCTTTTTCACTGACCGCAATCAGTGGTAGGTGCGACGTATGCATGCAGGGTTTGCTCTTTTCACTGACAGCAATCAGTGGTAGGTGCGTCGTATGCGTGCAGGGTTTGCTCTTTTCACTGACAGCAATCAGTGGTAGGTGCGTCGTATGCGTGCAGAGTTTGCTCTTTTCACTGACAGCAATCAGTGGTAGGTTCGACGTATGCGTGCAGGGTTTGCTCTTTTCATTGACAGCAATCAGAGGTAGGTTCGACGTATGCGTGCGGGGTTTGCTCTTTTCATTGACCGCAATCAGTGGTAGTTGCGACGTATGCGTGCAGGGTTTACTCTTTTCATTGACAGCAATCAGTGGTAGGTGCGACGTATGTGTGCAGGGTTTGCTCTTTTCATTGACCGCAATCAGTGGTAGGTGCAACGTATGCGTGCGGGGTTTGCTCTTTTCATTGACCACAATCAGTGTTAGTTGCGACATATGCGTGCAGGGTTTGCTCTTTTCATTGACAGCAATCAGTGGTAGGTGCGACGTATGCGTGCAGGGATTGCTCTTTTCATTGACAGCAATCAGTGGTAGGTGCGACATATGCGTGCGGGATTTGCTCTTTTCATTGACCGCAATCAGTGTTAGTTGCGACATATGCGTGCAGGGTTTGCTCTTTTCATTGACAGCAATCAGAGGTAGGTGCGACGTATGCGTGCAGGGTTTGCTCTTTTCATTGACAGCAATCAGTGGTAGGTGCGACGTATGCATGTGGGGTTTGCTCTTTTCACTGACAGCGATCAGAGGTCCTGCAGGAGAGAGAGAGATCTTGTGCAGTCCCATGTAAACACAAACAACGCACCATAGGGGTATGTTTACACGGTGTATTTGCTGGGCGTATTTTGGCACATAATTGCGCCAATTATACCCCACAAATACAGTAAAAAGTGTTACAAGTAAAATCACTGTAGTCATTCATTTCTCGGCGCTTAATGTATGCCTGTAAAAAGAAGTGACCTGTCACTTCTTTCGGGAACTTACGCAGTGAGAAATAGTAAGCTGTACAAGGAGAGAGCTGCCTCACATTAAACGTACGCGCTGGCCAGCACATACATTCAACAGCGCTAATGTAGGCGTATTGCGGCACATACCTGTATGCGCCACAATATGCCATGTGAACATACCTTAAACATCTGGTGGTCTCAACTTGTAATTGCATCAGTGGAGAGTCTGCCGTCTGCAACAGTCTTACTCTCCGTAGAGACGGCATGGATGGTTTATTACCATCTCTATCTTCCTGATCGCTGTATACATGAAGCTCATTGCATGCTGAATACACAACTTAGCAGGAAGTCTGCAGGCTTCCTGCATCTACCTTGCCAGGGCCTTGTAGCCTCAGGAGTTGCTGGATTATAAATGGGTCTGTACAGTGCTGAGGCTGTATTCCCATTGTATCTGGGAAGAACATATTGTATGTAGCTCAATTACCAGAAAAATCAGCAATTAGTGCCACTTCTTGCTATAAAAACAAGCTGAAAACAAACATTACTTTTCTATATTTACCATTTTCCCCGACATTGAAAAAAATGTTTTAGAGGTATAAAACTACATACAAATAAAGCATTATGGGCCACATGTAGGAAAACTGTATGAGTCTAAAACTCACTTTGTTGCCCATAGCAACCAGGGCACCCCTTTCATTTCATATAGTGCTCTGGTAAAATGCAAGGGGCGCTCTGATTGGTTGCTATGGGCAACAAAGTGTTTTTGAGACCTAGAGAGTTTTCATACATGTGGCCCCATGTATCAGGGATTACTGGGTGCATTAAGGTACTTGTCCGTCCGATGAGGATTCTAACTTAACCAAGGCGTTTTTGCCTCTGGTTTGGACGCGTGTCCAATAAGGCTAACCTAAATCCCTCCTCCCTAAGCCGGATCCGCTCAAAAGAATGAACATGCTCATTCTTTTTTTATATATATTTTTTTTTTATCCGTGGTGTGGTAAATCTGCGCTGTAGTTCACTATATTAAGTGTGGAATGGCCATTGCGAATGGCCATCAAATTGCACAATAATTTAAATGAGAAATTCAATTCGGAATCTGCATTGATTTCCTTGTTAAAATCCACTGTGTGAACATATCCCTATAGCTTTCAAACCCGCACTGAAAACGTGCCTGGTCAGGAATGGGGGTAAGCATCCTGTTACGGAAGTGGTTAGGCCGCGTATTGTCCAAGTGACACCGGGCTACTATTTGGGGGTATTGTCAGTAATGCTTTCCGGGGGTCTAATAAAATATTACAAAAAATGGGCCTGTTAATATGGTGCAACATAGGAACTGGTAATGGGGGCCCAGATGCTTCAGCTGCAGAAGGGCTCTAAAATTACTAATGGTAGCCCTGTAGCTACATGTCAGGTGTTTTCATTGGTGGGGGCCTAGGTGCAGGACTGACTCGTCTTAAAGGGGTTGTCTCATTACATCGATTCATCTCTCCTCAGTCCTGTTTTGACGGTTTCATTTTTGAATTCAGGGGCGTGTTTACTGGTTTTACTGGCTTCTACTGTCCTGCCGAGGACACCAGGCCTGTAGCTATAGCAACCAGTGCCGGCAGCCTATCAGGAGAGATGGAACAGGTCTGTAGCTATAGCAACCAGAGCTGGCAGCCTATCAGGAGAGATCGAGCAGGACTGTAGCTATAGCGACCTGAGGAGCTGATGCAGCCCATACAAGAGGGGATATCTAGCAATAGGTACAACACTGGTAATGGACATATATTGCAAAGTGACTTGTTTTTGCAAGATCTTCAACATAAAAAGCAATCCTTGTAGTGAGACAACCCCTTTAACTTTATGCGAATAGCTGAGTGAATGGCGTACGGATTCAGAGACCGTCAACGTGACATTTTATAAATCTATACACTTGTTTTTTCAAGGAGAGCAAAAGTAACGGGGCACCCCGCTCAGCAGAACGCCTCTGCCTCTTTGATGTAGAGAATGGTAGGGGTCTCAGCCGCCAAGCACCCACTGAGCAATACTTTTGTGTGGATTAGAGGTGCCCTTTAACATTCCTATTCCGCTTGCATTTTAGAACCGAAGAAAGCAGTGAAGGGAATTTCGCGTTCTATTAAATTACTGCCTGTTTTTCCAGCTTGTGTTTACAATGAACCCACACATTGCACCCTAATTTACAGATCATAATGCCAAGGCAGCCCCCTGCAGCCTACTCAAGAGCATGGTGAAATCTGTTCAGTGTCTCGCCGGCTTCCACATGATACCAAAACAATTTACATTTCTGCAAGTGTAATTAGACGCTTGTGATTTTCCAAGCAGCTCATGCTGAGCCCAGGACAAACACAGCCGATTGCTGGAAATTACACAAATGTAAGAAAATATATCTGGTCTAATGTATTGACGCTGTATAGCTCCTGTAAATGAGTTTGAACTTGGTTCACAGAGAAACCACAGTGATCTCTGGAGCTCTCACCGCCGAGTGACAAGTGCTGGAAAGTCCACTAATCTCACATGTGACAAAGAGGATTCTAAAGCTATCGTCTGACAATTAAAGGGGTTGTTTCACTACAGGGATTGCTGCTTTTTAAGTTGAAGATCTTGCAAAAACAAGTCACTTTGCAATATGTGTCCATTAACAGTGTCCTACCTATTCCTAGATGTCCCCTCTTGTATGGGCTGCACCAGCTCCTCGGGTCGCCATAGCCAGGGCCGCCATACAGGGGGTACAACCAGTACTCCTGTATGGGGCCCGGAGAAATAAAGGGGCCCGCTTCACGCAGGCCCCCTTATTTCACATTCTCCTGTCGTTTTTTTTTTTTTTTTTTTTTTTTTTACTGTAGAGCACGGCGCAGCCGAGCGCCGCGCTCTACATAGTGCCCGGGCCCGGCGGTGGCGGCCGGCAAGTGTATTTGGGTGCTGGGAGCGGGAGGGGGCCCGTGCGCCGTGGCACCCCTGCGCTCCGCCTCCGCTTCGGCGCTTTTCTTAATATAATTAAAACAGTTGGCGCCAGCAGGGCGGAGCGGGGCGGTGCTGGGAGGGGGAAGACGCTTCCGGCCGGCACAGCTGCGCTGCAGTAAGCAAACTTCTACTTACATTAAGTTCCCTGTGCGCGCTGTAGCCAGAGCCGCCTCCTCGCTCTGTCTGTGGCTGTGGGCGGGATGTGGAATAATTTGAATCTGTGAGGCCCCACCCCTCGGGGCGGAGCCTTACAAATTCAAACTGTTCCGCCTTCCTGGGCACACAGCAGCGGCGGAGACAGAGCGAGGAGGAGGTCCCGGCTCCGGCTACAGCGAGCACAGGGATCATGATGTAAGTAAAAGATTTCTCACTGCAGCGCAGCTGTGCCGGCCGGGAGCCGGGACCTCCTCTCAGCCATAACTGTGGAGGGCCCCCCCTTAGGCTAAACAGCACAGCCAGGCCCATTACTGTGGGAGACCCTCGTTTAAAACCACCCATCCCAGCCATAATTCTCCATGGCTGTGTGTGTGGTGGGGGAGCTTCTTCCCCCTGCTGGGGCCTTCTCCTGTACCCACATGGCCTGGGGGGAGAGAGGGCCCCCACACACGGCCCGGGAGAGGAGGGGCCCCCCCACCACACACAGCCAGGGAGGGGGAAAGGAGCCCCCCCCACCACACACACAGCCAGGGAGGGGGAAAGGAGCCCCCCCACCACACACACAGCCAGGGAGGGGGAAAGGAGCCCCCCCACCACACACACAGCCAGGGAGGGGGAAAGGAGCCCCACCACCACATACAGCACGGCTGAGTGCCGTGGTGGGGGGGCTCCTTTCCCCCTCCCTGGCTGTGTGTGTGGTGGGGGGGGCTCCTTTCCCCCTCCCTGGCTGTGTGTGTGGTGGGGGGGCCCCTTCCCCCTCCCTGGCTGTGTGTGTGGTGGGGGGGGGGCCCTCTCTCACTCACACACACCCACACCAGGGGGGAGGACGGGGCCTCAAAGTGAATTTAAAAAAAAATGTTTACAAGTGTAAAAAAAAATTAAAAAGCATTAGGGTATGTTCACACGGCGTCTTGCCTCCGCCTGAACATCCGCTTTTCTGATGCCTCTCTGGGTTCGTCTGAACGGACCCAGAGACGCATTAGAAAAGCAGATGTTGATACGGACCCAAGAAGCCGTGTGAACATACCCATAAAAGTTGATATCACCCCCCTTTCGCCATTTTACAAATAAGAAAAATAAAGTTGTTCCCTATTTGGTGTCGCCCCATCCAAAAAGTGCAGTCTTTTAAAATATAACATTAGTTATCCCATAGGCTAGGTCTCCACTGCATAGCTTTACGATCATATCTGCGGCGCTTTTAAGCTTTTTTAAAAGTGCCGAAGATACGATCGTCCCTGCAGCCCCATAGACAGCAATAGGAAAGACGAGCTGCAGTCTCCACAGCTCATCTTTCCTCTGCTCGTTTTTCGGCGCAGGCTTATTATATAACATGTTGTATAATACGCCAGCGCTTTTAGTTTTCTTGTATGGGTGACAGCAAAAAAACAAGACGTGACCGCAGTTTTTGTACAAAGCGTGACAAATACCGCAGCCGTGCATCTGAAAAAAAACTACCACTTTCTGGCCGTTTTTTGTCAGATGCAGTGGAGACATAACCATACTCTGTAGAGGAAAAAAATTCCAAACACTAAAATTGTCGTTTTTTTGGTAATTTCACGTCCTATAAAAATTAAAATCAAATTGATAAAAAAGTGGCATGTATTCCAAACTGGTAGCAATAAAAAGTATGCTTCAGCCCGCAAAAAATGCCACCTAACTCAGGTCTGTAGGTGTTACAAAAAAGTTATTGGCCGCACTGTCCACACAAAATGGCGTTGCGGTGCAAATTTAAAAAAAAATGTTTGCAATTTTTTTATGGTACCGAAACATAACAGTTTGGTATTGGCAGATGCGGATCCACCTGTAAAATACAGATAACACATCATTTATACCAAGGATTGAATGTCGTAAAAACAAAACACCCGCAAACATGGCGCAAGTACTTCCAAGTACATTAAATGGCACCATCGATTCCACACCAAAATCCATGTTTACAGATCATGTCTACCCTAGACACAGTCACACACATTATGACAAGTCCATCTTGCCCCACAAGAAAAAAACCCTCATGCCTGTGTAGCTAGAAAAATAAAAAAGTTTTGGCTCTTGGAGAGTGAGAAGGAAACCCCCTTCCTGACAGTCATAATAATTTGGCTCTGTTTTTTTTTCCTCCGTGCCGTCCAGGAGCCATAATTTTTTTTACCCACCTACATAGACATGAGGGTTTTTTTCTTGGACAAGATCATAATGTATGTGACTGTGTCTAGGGTATGTAGGGCCCTGCCAAAAGAGTCTACCTTGGCGTGGTGGCAGGCTTCAAAATGTTTTGGCCAAAACAAGTTATATTTTCTAAACTAGGAATGCTAATGAAGACGTGAATGGGTGGTGCCTGGGAGGGGCATATTTGGGGTGGTGCCTGGGAAGGGGCGTGTTTGGGGCGGGACATGGAAAGGGGGCCCAGGCACTTTGGCTGTATGGGGCCCCAACATTTCTATTGGCAGCCCTGGCCATAGCTAAAGACCCGTTTGATCTCTCCTGATAGGCTGCCAGCGCCGGTTGCTATAGCTACAGACCTGGCTTCTACTGCAGTCTAGTAGAAGCCAGTAAACACGCCCCTGAATTCAAAGTGAAACCAAGAAAACAGGACAGAGGTAAGATGAATCAATGTAGTGAGACAACCCCTTTAAGGCTGTCGGATGTCTTATCTGAAGATAGAAATTAATCTTCAGTTTGAAAGACTATATCTTTCTATATACAATTGTAGGATACGTAAAACAGCGGCACTCCTTTTGGCTGTGCTTGGTATTGCAGCTCAACCATGTTTAAAGGGAATCTGGCGGCAATTTTTATTTATTTTTACTTAAGTCAAGACCCTGATCCATATTCTTTTCTTCTTCACCGTTTTTATTTTCGGATTGTAGATTTATCTATTCGGCCGTCTATATATGATTGTGGGGAAGACATTCTTGCTTGCACTGCTTTAACAGCAGTCGGAGAGATACTTTACAGCAGCTTCATGCACAAAGCAGCCTTAAAGAGAACCTGTCACATAGGTTATGCCCCCCTTGCTGAGGACAGCACAAGCTAGTGTCAGACCTGCTGTTCCCAGCACTGTGTCCCTTATTCTGTAAGATGCTGGAGTTTTCGTGTATTTAATTCTCAAATCTACAGTTTTCAGCCAGAAGAGTCCTTCAGAGTGTCAGTTTTTTCAAACCCGGCCAATCGGAGGCTAGCCCCGCCCACCTCAACTGACAAACCTATTACTTTGAATAGGTAGAAACGTGTGAATAACTGTCAGTGGGCGGAGCTAGCCTTTGGTGGGCGGGGCTAACACCTGCTCATGAATAAGATTTGAGGGGTAAATGCTCTAAAACTCCAGCAGCTTACAGAATAAGGGACATAGCGCTGAAAACAGCGGGTCTGTCACTAGCTTGTGCTGCCCTCAGCAAGGGGGGCATAACCTATGTGACAGGTTCCCTTTAAGACACAGTAACATTGATTTCTATGGGAGAGTTTTCTAGGCTCTGTGACCTGGGAAGAAGTCAGTGTGCAGAGAGGGGGAGCTGTGACATCTGCTATTGTGACTGGTGGATCCTGTGTTATCTATTCACATGGGTGTCACCTTTCAGTGTAATCCTGCTTGTACTGATAATAAGCAGACTGCTGAAAATCTTTCTCTACAGAACAGGAAGTGTCAGACTGTTATTAGGCCTAGTGGCCAAAGTGAAAACTGCAGGACTTAAGAATTTAAAAAAAAAAAAATACTGAAAGTGATATGGAAAATTAAAAAAATATATAACCAAAAATTCCTAAAAAATGTGTTTAACATAAAAACGTGAGTTAAACAATGTCATTTTTTGATGACACATTCCCTATAACTTAATGTGACTGAGCCACAATGAACAAACCGTTTTTTACAATTGCAATTTACGTCTGTAATGGTTACTATGTAGCAATAGATTTGTTTATACTAAGAGATTACAATAAATAAAATAAGCAAATAAAACTAATATAAAATTAGTCTAAGGAGCTACAAAGCCGGGTTAACATGGTCAGGTATTGTCTCCGCACAGTGTCAGTCAGCAGCTGCGCGCTCCATGCAGCTGCCGGTACAGGGAGGAGGCAGGAGGGGTCGTTCCCCTCCTGCTTTCTCCCCTGTATGTACAGCGCCCGGTGAGCGCTGTACATACATTTTATTGTCGCAGGGGGTGTGACACACGGATGTACTCGCATCCCCTGCGACGCTGAGTCTCCTCGGTCGGCAGCCGCTGCCAGCCCAGGAGATGTCTGGAGCTGGACTCGCTGCAGAGAACCTGGTGAGGCAAGTTGTTTTATTATTTTATTTTTATTAGCTATAGGGGGCACTACCTGGCTACAAGGGGACACTACCTGGCTACAAGGGGGCATCTACCTGGCTGTAAGGGGCACTACCTGGCTACAAGGGGGCACTACCTGGCTACCAGGGGGGACCTACTTGGCTACAAGGGGGCACTACCTGGCTTAAAAGGGGCACTACCTGGCTGTAAGGGGCACTATTTGGCTACAAGGGGGGCACTACCTGGCTGTAAGGGGCAGTACCTGGCTACAAGGGGGCATCTACCTGGCTGTAATGGGGCACTACCTGGCTACAAGGGGGCATCTACCTGGCTGTAAAGGGGCACTACCTGTAAGGGGGCATCTAGTGGCTGTAGGGCATACTGGCACAGGGCATCTACCTATGTGTAAGGGGCACTACCTGGCTACAAGGGGCATCTACCTATGTGTAAGGGGCACTACCTGGCTACAAGGGGGCATCTAGCTGGCTGTAAGGGGCACTACATGGCTACAGGGGGGCACTACCTGGCTGTAAGGGGCAATACCTGGCTACAAGGGGGCATCTACCTGGCTGTAAGGGGCACTACCTGGCTACAAGGGGCATCTACCTGGCTGTAAGGGGCACTACCTGGCTACAAGGGGCATCTACCTGGCTGTAAGAGGCACTATCTGGCTACAATGGAGACATCTACCTGGCTGTAAGGGCCACTACCTGGCTATAAAGGGCACTACCTGGCTACAAGGTGGCATCTACCTGGCTACAAGGTGGCATCTACCTGGCTACAATGGGACACAGACCTGTCTATAAGGGGCACTACCTGGATAAAGGGGGCTACTACCTGGCTATAAGGGGTACTACCTGGATAAAGGGGGCTACTACCTGGCTATAGGGGGCACTACCTGACTAGTGGGGGGCAACAACCTAGCTTTCTTCCAGAGCCATTATGCAGTTAGGCGGAGTGGGTGTGGCTTTTTCAAAGGGGCGTGGTGCACCAACAAGATGGGCGTGATCATGCAAACCGTTTACTGTGGCGCGCACAGCGCGCCGCCCCTTCGAGTCTCCCACTTTCCCACTTTCAAAAGTTGCCAAGTATGCCGAATGCTTACATCATGAGCTGAAAACTGCCCTCCCATAATATAGTTAATTAAACTCAATAGGACAACGATAACGTACAAGCAATGAATAAAACCTAATAAACTGTAGTAACCCTGGCACAACAAGTGCACCAACCAGGAATAACTGCATGTACTTGTATATTTTATAGACTCATTGACAGTTTTACTTGACCACTTTTGCCGAAGGAGTTTTCCGCTGCACATGAGATGTGATCTGGGTTGGAGCTGGCGAATGTGCGCTCTGCTATAATAATAATATGCAGCACATCCAATGCTTTATTACTTTATCTTCAAGCCATATTTGCGTCTTTCATGATTTATAGCAGCGACGTGAGACAGGCACAGGGTCTGGAAACAGAACTGATTGGAGTCCTATTACAGTAGCGCACGTTACTTTTTGCCTCAGCTTTTCACTAAACATTTGGGGCCACATGTATGAAAACTATCAAGGTCTAAAATTCACTTTGTTGCCCATAGCAACCAATCAGAGCTCATAGCGACCAATCAGAGCGCCCCTTATATTTTTCCAGAGCACTACATGAAATGAGAAGAGAGCTCTGATTGGTTGCTATGGGCAACAAAGTGAATTTTAGACCTTGATAGTTTTCATACATGTGGCCCTTAAAGCAAATGTTAGTCCTTTATGTAAGAGATGGAAGGAAAGCTGAGGTCTCCAGATTTTTACCCCACAAATTTTTATCTTGTTCTTCTGACAACTTCAACATATTTTGTTCCAAACGCAGCAAGTTTCCTATGGAGTCTGTGACTATTGATCAGGAACAAATGATCACAATAGGAGTGAAGATCATCTCTTGGACTGCTAAATCATTACAGCAGTGGTAGTCATCATTATGTCTATATCCACTCTAGTGCTCATCTATATTAGTCACCTTTCACCATAGCATATTCGGATGGTTCCTTTATACCCCACACATGGTACCAAAGTCAGTGCTAGAGGATACTCCAGGGGGGCACAGACTCCAGCATGATAATGGTCCCAAATGCCCTGAAGAAGACAACCTCACTTTAGCTGACTTTGAAGCCAGTCCCCTTCCACCTGTCACTAGGGTCTATTTTTTTTAGTTGTTTCATAATTAAAGTAGTTTTCTAGCTACACAAAATTGCATTGATTTTGTAATAGTATATTACTGAACTTAAAGAGAACCTGTCACATAGGTGATGCCCCCCCTTGCTGAGGGCAGCACAAGCCAGTGTCAGACCTGCTGTTTCCAGCGCTGTGTCCCTTATTCTGTAAGATGCTGGAGTTTTAGAGCTCCGCCCACCAAAGGTTAGCCCCGCCCACTGACAGTTATTCGCATGTTTCTACCTATTCAAAGTAATAGGTTTATCAGTTGAGGTGGGTGGGGCATGAAAAAAACTGACTGAAGGACTCGAATGACTGAAAACTGCAGATTTGAGCATTAAATACACGAAAACTGCAGCATCTTACAGAATAAGGGACACAGCGCTGGAAACAGCAGGTCTGACACTGGCTTGTGCTGCTCTCAGCAAGGGGGGGGGCATAATCTTTGTGACAGGTTCCCTTTAAGGACTTTTTCTTAAAGGGGTTGTCTCACTACATTGATTCATCCTAATTTAGTCCTGTTTTCTTGGTGTAATTTTGAATTCAGGGGCGTGTTTACTGGCTACTACTAGGCTGCAGTAGAAGCCAGGTCTGTAGCTATAGCAACCAGTGCTGGCAGCCTATAAGGAGAGATTGAACAGGTCTGTAGCTATAGCAACCTGAGGAGCTGATGCAGCTCAAACAAGAGGGGATACCTAGGAATAGGTAGGACACTGGTAATGGATATTGCAAAGTGACTTGTTTTTTGGGGGTTTTTTTTAAACATAATTTTTATTAAAGATTTTACAAATTACATGTAAAAACAAAACCCCCCAAAAAAAAAAACAAAACGCAATATAGAGTAGAAGCATTATAGTTCGGCATGACAATTACATTGCAAAAAGCAAATTTGACTTCACAAATTACCAGCCGCGCAAAGCATCAAATGAAAAGATCTAAGAACAAAAGTATATAAGAGCTACGGCTCACATGACAGTTACACATGAATTGAGCTCTAGATAGACATAGTGGACCACAATGGCCCTATAAAACGTGATAGCTCTTACTGACAGGTGTTATCAGCATAGTCATCTGCCGAAACATTTACCCTAACAATAGTAATACTACTAACAAACAATAACACTAAGGAGTGTGGTATAACTTTAGAAAAGTTTCTGGAGATTAAATGTCGGAGGAAAAAAACAAAAGGGCGATTCTAGCCCAGGTTCAATGCCGCGCGATCCCCACTAAAATGTACTGCAAAGTGGCTTGTTTTTGCAACATCTTTAACATAAAAAGCAGCAATCCTTGTAGTGAGACAACCCCTTTAAGGAAATGTGCCTGTTTACCAATTCAGGGCCCTTTCACGTGTTCCCAGAACCCCCTCAGATCCTTCCAATTTGAAGACGTGCAAACAAATCCCTGGTTGTTTGCGATCAGAAAATCAAAAACTATAAACCAGCATATCTGGGGTATCGTAAAAAAAACAAAAAAACTTTATTCCTCCCAAAAAAAACTGCAACATTTCGAACCCTACCCGATCTTTATCCATTGAATATTATATATTAATTTAGGCCCCGGGGGCCCTAGGGAAACCGGGGCCCTTCCCGGTGGGCCGTTTTGGGGGCCCGGGCCCAGGGCTCTGAGCGCCCCCCGAGGGGGGGGCCCGGTCTTCCCCCCCGGCGGGGGGCCGAGTGCCCCGCGACGCACAGGGCCCCAAGGTCGCATATGCGACCTCCCTTTGCCCGGGGGGCCGGGGGGCCCCCCGCTCACGGGCCCCCGGGGGCAGGGCCCCCGCGCCTCAAAGGCGCCGCCCCGCACCCCGCGTGCAGGCAGCAGCCGAGCCCGAAAACTGGGGTCTATGACCCCTTTTTAGTCCCAGGAGGCTGCGGGGCAGCGCGCGATTAGCGTCACCGCGCCCGCTCCGCGGCCCCCCTGGGTGAGAGGGGGGCCCCCTCCGGGCGGACTTGGTGAAGAGGGGGGGAAAGACATCAGGTAAGTAAAATCTTTATTTTTTTTTTTAAATTTAATGCCCCCCTGGGTATCTCCCTGGCCCCTGGCTTTTTCCCCTGGCCCGCCTCTATCTAGCCCCTGGCCCCCGCCTGGCTACTAGCCCCGGCCGCCTGGCTTTCTCCCCTGGCCCAGCGGGCTATCTCCCCCCTGGGCCAGCCCCGGCATCTACCCCCGGCCCTGCCCGGCTATCTACCCCCTGGCCCTGCCTGGTTTTCTAAACCCTGGCCCTGCCTGGTTCTTTTCCCCCTGGCCCTGCTGGCTATATAAATTTTTGGCCCCGCCCGGGTATATCTATTGGCCCTGCCCGGGTTAGACTACCCTGCCTGGGAAGACTACCCCTGCCTGGCTATGACTACCCTGTGGCTATAGACTACCCCCGCCCGGTTAGACTCCCCTGCCTGGCTATAGACTGCCCCGCCCGGCTATAGATGCCCCTCCCCGCCCCTTATGGCCGGGGCCCTACCTGGGATTACTGGGGCACCCCCCTTTACCGGGCTGATTACTGGGGGCACCCCACTCCCCGGCTATTTTTCCTGGGGGACGGGCCCTTGCCCCTTGGCTAGTTACGGGGTGGGCCCTTTTCCCCCAACCAAAATTAATGGGGGAAAGGGCCCTTTTTTACCAAACCTAATGGGGGCCCAACCTATTTACCTTCCCCCACTTATCGGGCTTTTTTAAATTTCTAATTTTTAAAGGGTCCTTAAATACGCTGTTTTGGGGAAATTTGTTTAAAAAAGTGCAGGAAAAGAGGGATTTCTAAATGTATTTTTTGGAAAATTCTACAGGGACGAGTAGTAAACCACTAAAAAAGGGACATTGAAAGCGTACCGGAAAAAGAAAGAAAGGGAAAAGGGAAACCCAAAAAAGGAAGACACTGGGGGGGTTTGGGAAAAAGGGGAAAAAAAGGAAAAAGAAAAAAAATCCCTTTCAGAGTTTAGTCTCCTTTTTGGAGCCCCTCCTGTCAGGGGCCCATTTTTAACTTCTGTGTTAAAACCATGTTGTTTAATTCATATGATGGGGGCCCCTGATTACTGGGGATGTGATTGGTGGGGTTTTGGGTTATGCTGGTGTTATGGGGGGGCCAGTGTGGGTTTGGGCCCCGGTTTTGAAAAGAAAAGGTGCCACCGGGATTTACAGGGGTTTTTTGCACAAACTTTTTCTTTCTTGCTTGTGTGTAGGGACCCTCTCCCCAAAAAACGGTTTTGGTGCATTTTTTGTTGGGGTTTTTTTTGTGCAAAAATTTTACGAAATTAATGTTGCCTTTTGAACAAAACGCACCAAAAAACAATCGGGCAAAATGTATTGAACGGGCTTTACGCTTTTTTTTTGGCGTTTATGCGCCCCCCCAACCCGAACCCCGCTGTCGGACGGGGGAATGCATTTTTAGGTGCAGTGTTCCCCAAATTTCAGCTGCCCCCTGCATGAAGAGGGCGGGGCAGGGGGGCGCGGGTTTTGGGCGCGGGGGGGGGGTTTTCCGGGGGGGGGGGACGCGGCGGGCTCTTTTGTACCCCGGGCATTTTAAGAGGGGAGAGTTTTCAAAGCGAGGCCCCAGTTGCAGCGCTGGGCAGCTCCGCAGGCAGCCCCGGGTTTTTTTTTTGGTAAAAATTTGGCCCCGGGCAGAGGCGAAGTGAAGAGGATGGAACATGGAGGAAGCAGTAAAAGATGCAAACAGAAATCTCGGAAACCCCGCCCCGTGCAGCAGGAGTATAAATTCCGAAAAAATCGCCTTTAAAAAGGGGGGAAAACATTTTTCAGAAAGAGTGAACCTCAAAAAAAAACAAAATTAAAAAAAACATTTTCCCAAAAAACTCTAAAAACCCCGCAATTTAAAGAATTTTTGATATTGAAAAATTGGGGGGGAAAATTTACAGAAATTAAAAAATCTAAAACCTATTTCATTGGTCGTCAAAAACCCAGCCAATAAATTTGGGAGCGACAGTAAAACCTTTAAAAAACCTTTGGGGAAGGTTTTGCCAATCGAATCCACGGGGGATAATTCAAAATACAGAAAAAAGGGACAAAAAAAGGGCTGATTGGCTGAGCTAGCGGGGGCTTGGATAGCTGGGGTTTTGAATAGGGGGAAAAAAGACCCATTTAGTCTATGGAGAAGTTTAGCCCAATCAGAATCCAGGGCGGGATAATTAAAAATACAGTAAAAAGACAGAAAGGAGCTGTTTGGGCTGAGTTTGGGGTGCTTGTCTATCCCAGCCAATCGGGAGGGGCGAGCTATTTCCCTCACAAAAATTTATTTAAAAGGAGAGAGGGCGCTCTAAAAATTTGGGGGGTTTTTTTTTAAAGGATGTGCGTCATGAAGTTTTAAAGGGAAAAAAATGATTTTTTTTAAAAAGAAAAAACATTTTCAGATAAAGGCAAAACCCCATTCTTTAAAAATAAAGCATTTAAAAAAAACCCGAAAAAAAGCTTTTGTCCCCGGGGGACCGGCGCTACATAGGGAATTCCCCTAAGAAAATTTTCCCGGGGAAAATTTCACAAATTTCAAATTGTGAAAGGGCTATTTAAATTGGGCCCGCGGGAAGCCAGAAATTCAAAATTTGGAAAGCGAAAATTTGTCCCATTATACCCTATGGAGAAAAACTGCCCAAAAATATTCAAAGGCGGGACTTTTTCAAAATCAGTAAAAATGCAGAAACGAGCTGATTGGTTGAAGCGGCGGGGGCTCTTTCCGGGTTGGGCCAATCAGGGGCGCGAGCACTTTCTCATAGAGTTTTTTGGGGGGAAAAAAAATTTTCTAAAGGGCGCTTTGTGATTGGCAAAATTTTTAAAAAGAGGCCCCGTTATTTGGCCCAAATTTGGGGGGGAGCGAGCGACGTCCTAGGGGTTTTTCCCAAATTTGAAAATTTTGAAATAAAATTTAAACAGGGCCCGGGAAATCAAATTAAAAACCACAAAGGGGGGGGTTTTTCCCAAATGTGTATAAAAAAAGGAATGTAAATATGGGGGGGAAAACGAAAAAAAAAATATTAAATCAAAAAAAACATGTTTATTTCTTTATTTTTTTTGCCCCCCATACTATTGACCCTTTGGATAACGAAAAAAAAGAAATAAACTTTGATTTTATTGTTTTTAATTTTTTTTTTTTTCTTTTACCCCCTTATTATCTTTCGTTTTACCCTAAAATGGGGACAACTTCTGTAGTTTTAAAATTTGTTTTCGGCCATGTACAGTTTTTTTCAGATTGCATTAAAAAACCCCATAGGGCCCCGCTCGCTCTCCCATTGGTCCAAAAAAACGGCGTCTTTTTAAAAATTTGTTTAATCACCCGAGCGCGCTCAGAATTTCTTTTCCCCCACAGAATCTTTGGAAAATTTCTGCCCCTCTGATTGGCTTTAAACTGGACGAGCCCCCGCCCCCTTAAACCCAAAAGTGGGTTTTGCCCTTTTTTAATGTTTTTTGAATTTGTCCCGCCTTTGGGAAAATTTCTTGGTCAAATTTTTTTTTTCCCAGGATTTTAATTTGGGGCATTGTCGCTCCTTTTTTGGGTTGGCTGGGTTTTTGCCGAAACCCAAACAGGGGAGTTTAAAAAATTTGGGAATTCTGTATTTCCCCGGGAATTCTCTCCCATTGCAATTTCCCCATGTAGCGCCGGGGGCTCGGCGGAAAAAATGCGGGGTTTTTCGGGTTTTTAACTGCTTTATTTGTAAAGAAGGGGGTTCCCCCCCCTTTTTTTGATAAAGTTTTACCCCTTAATAAAAATATTTTTTTTTATTAAATTCTTTAAAGCCCCACGGCGTGGAGCCGAGATTTCAGTGCGGGCCCCTTCTCCATAGACAACAATGGGGAAGTTTCCTCGCGCTTGGGTTGGTGGGGTAGAAAGCCAAACCCCTGCTCAAAACCAAAACAGCTCTTTTCTGCAAATTTTTTCTGGGATTTTGAACTGTCCCGCCCTTTTATTTTGATTGGTCCAAAACTTTTTCCATAGGGGTATAATGGGCTTTGTGCTCCCATTCTGAATTTTGGGTTTAAAACTCCTTCATAGGTTAGAAATTTGGGGGCTGCGCTCCTTTTCTGATTGGTTTCCCAAAATTTCCATAGTATATAATTGGGGATTGTGCTCCTATTCTGATTGGCTGGGGTTCTGCGACCAAAACAGAAGAGCTTAAAAAATTTGGGAATTTTTTGTATTTCCCGGCGATTTTTCTCTATGGGAATTCCCCATGTAGCGGGTCTCCCGGGGGACAAAAAAAGCGTTTTTTTCGGGTTTTTAACTGCTTTTTTTGTAAAGAAAGGGGTTTTGCTTTTTTTATCTGATAATGTTTTAATTTAATAAAAAAAAAAATTTTTTTGGGTTATACTTTTTGCCGCTCGGGCTGGTTTCCCAGATTTTAGTGCGCCCATCTCTACCCTTAGACTATTAAAAGGGAGATGTAGCCCGTCTGATTGGCTGGGATAGATAAGCAAACCCCTGCTCAGCCAATCAGCTCTTTTCTGTCTTTTTTCTGTATTTTGAATTATCCCCCCGTGGATTTGAATTTGGTTTTAAACTTCCCCCAAAAAAAAATAGAATGGGTCTTTGTGCTCCCATTCTGATTGGTCAATATTTCTCCATGGCTAGAAAAGGGTTCTGTCGCTCCCATTTGTTTTGGCCCGAGTTGCCAAGTCCCCGGAAATTTAAACAATCAGCCTTTTCAGATTTTTACTGTATTTTGAAAATTCCCGCCCTGGTTTTTGTTTTGGGCTAAACTTCCCCATAGGGGTTTTAAAGGTTCACTTTTCGTTTCCCATTCTGATTGGGCCCATTTATGCCAAATTTAAACAGAATAAACTTTCTGTTTTGAAATTTCTGTATTTCCCCGGGAATTTCCAAAATCGAAATTTTTTGAATTTTTGGGTTTGGAAAGTGATTTTTTTTTATGTATTTTTTTTGGTTTCGCTCTTTTCCTGGAATGGGTTTAACGCCCTTTTTAAAAGCGATTTTTGATTCATACTTCCCCCCCCAAAAAATGTGGGAAAGATTTCTCGCTGTTCCAGCCTGTTGCATCGGAAAATGTTTTTCGGCGCAGCCCCGCACGGCGCCTAAGTCCCGCACTGCGCCAATGTCCCCGCACTGTGCCCACACACACTGGCGAGGCGCGGCCAGGGCCGTCTTTCCCATTGGGCCAGGTAGGCGCTTGCCCGGGGGCCCCCCAGCCTTGGGGGGCCCCTCCCGGGCAGCCGCCTACCTTGCCCAGTGGAGCGACAGCCCCTGCGGCGGGCCGGGCAGCGCGACACTCTGCAGAAGGCCGCCGGACCCGCCGCGTCTTTAAGCAGCGCAGGAGATGATGACATCACCTCCTGCGCCGCTGTATATCCCTCGGCCGGCAGCCCGCAGGCTTCCGGCCGAGGAAATACCGGGAGCAACGTCCCGGCGTAGGCGGGCGTGATGATGTCACACCGCTCACGCCGGAAACAAGCTCCCAGAGCGCGGACCACAGCAGGGAGCGCGGAGTGGTAAGTAACAGTTTTTAAATAGTTTTTTTTTCATCTACAGGGGACACTGGCTACAGGGGGCTACAGGGGACTATAGGGGACACTGGCTACAGGGGGCTACAGGGGACACTGGCTACAGGGGACACTGGCTACAGGGGGCTATAGGGGACACTGGCTACAGGGGACACTGGCTACAGGGGGCTACAGGGGACACTGGCTACAGGAGCAACTGGCTACAGGGGGGACACTGGCTACAGGGGACACTGGCTACAGGGGGCTACAGGGGACACTGGCTACAGTTGGCTACGGGGGCCACTGGCTACAGGGGACATGGCTACAGGGGACACTGGCTACAGTTGGCTATGGGGGCTACAGGGGACATGGCTACAGGGGGCATTTATATAAGGGGGTATATACTACAGGGGGCTATATAAAGGGGGCATACAAAAAGGGGCTGTATAAAGGGAATGTATTTAAGGGGGCTATGTAAAGGGGGCATATACTATAGGGGGTATATACAGAGGGCTATATTCCTCTGGGACCATAAGTTATACAGGGGGCTATATAAAAGGGGCCATACATCTTACAGGGGCTGTAAACCTACCTACAGGGGCAGCATATGTACCTACAAAGAGCTGTATACCTATCTACTAGGGTCTACATACCTACTCAATGGTGGGTAACATTACTACCTATTTATTTAATGGGGGTGTCCATAACACATGTAGGAAAAGGATTCTAAGAAGTTTGTGGGTTACATTCTGCAGGGACGAGTTGCGGCCGGAAGAAGGTGTCATGGTGGTTTCGACAGAAGGAGAGGAAAAAGAACGATTCAAGGAACGACTGATCAGACAGGACGTCTCCTGTGAGTCCCTGGTGTCAGGGGTTACTTTTGCTTCTATATTCGACCAGTGCTGTGGTCTCTGTCATGTAATGGTGACCTGAGCTGGTAGATGGCGGTGCTGTAGGTCAAAAGTTTGTTAGCTGTAATCTATATCTTTGTTTATTTGAGTAGTTGTGTTTTTTTTTTTTTGGGGGGGGGGGGGCCCAGTGCACAGCTCGGCCCAGGGGCCCATAGTGCTGTAAAGACGGCCCTGGGCGCGGCGGACTTTTCCCCGCATGTATGACCGCACTACCTCCGGCGCCGAATCCTAGGCGCAGTGCCGCACTGCTCCTCGGACCCGCACTGCGCCTAAAACACTGACAAGGCGCGGCGGACTTTACATGCTTTGTATGAGAGCGCCCCGGCCCTGACATAAATCAGGCGCAGATTCCGCCGGAAAACCAGCGGAAAGGTGCGCCCCGACCCGGCGGGATTCATACATGTGGCCCTCTGTGTGAAAGGACCTTTATAGTGTAGTTTATTTTAGAAAGTGGCGAGGTGCGAGAACAAGGGGCATTTTGTAAGCGGATATTGTATGTGGGCTGCTGGGGGCTTAGTGACAGGGCTGATTTTTATTCCCAGTCCGGCCCTGTATATATTATATATATTATGTCTAGCTGGATAAGACCTGGATATGGGTCGAAAGTTCCACGGTTTTTGATGGAGGAATAAAGATTTTCAACTTTTTTGCAATGCCCCAGACACGCAGCTGCTGCTTCTTTTTGGATTTTCTGGATTTGACACTTTAACGCTGTTGGTTTGAGGGTGAGGAGCTTAGGAGCTGTGCGTATTTATCATTATTTCTGGTTTTGTGCTGCTGGTACCTTTTTTTTTTGTACGTGATTGTTTGAGCGCAGTCACGCCACCTGTTTGTGTTGGCACCGTGCATAAGAAACATTACAGAGGCTAGGGGTGGATGGTTCTACAATGAGCAGTAAAGAAAGGAGATACAGGCCAAGACTTTCCCGCCTCATAACTGGGACATATTGAGTGTTTCTGGCAGTATATCAATGAATGCAAAATACAACTTTCTTTTAAGTGAATATAACTGCTATACATTAGGAAAGGTGTTTACATGGGTTTTGGGGTTATGTAATTTCTATTTTGGGTCTTGGATAACCCATTTAATTACATTTGGCCTTATTTAGAATATGTCCTGATTGTGCAATATCAAATACATATGTGCTGCAGAACATAAGCAGGCCACAAGGCGACGTTGGATTTGTAGTGCCCCAGAACAAGGGTACTTTGGACTATGAACATTCACCCTTTTCCAACCATGTAAAGCCATCAACAAATTACCATCTTGGTACCATAATTTATACTGTATACTTCTTTAGATGATTTAAGCCAAGTTTAACAGTATAAAACGGTACACTGTGGGAAGGGGTAACACATAGCCGGATAATACTGAGAGACTCAGACTTGCTACCTATGGATTGAAAAGTTAGTAACTTTCTACTTTGCTAAAAGATATACACTTAAGTTTTGTGGGAAAAATTCGGACAGTGACTTCACCATCTGGAAAAGATGCAGACTCATTCCTATAGGCCAGAGTGGAAGCTCTATACAAATATATGAGAGACTGAAAATTGTAAACAATGTTTTTGTAAGGGTTGTGCTTCTCCAACCCACCCCTCCCATTAGTAGATTCTAGATCACCTAGAAATTGTATAAAAGGCTAGCACTCAGAGTCCATAGAGGTTAGCAGAAAATAATCTGCCAGACTTCCGGTGTGAACGAAAAAGATTCTGAAGATACAAAAGACACAGATCATGGGTCACAAGCCCTTTGACTAGGAAGCCAGGTAGACTACTGAGCCACAAATCTGGAACACCAGTTCTTGGGTCAGCATACCAGCCATCAGAGAGAGGGACAGTGAGCCCAGGCCTTTCCTCAGCACAGAGCCTTTGTCTACCGGGGAGGAGACTGGAGAAGCCTCCTCCCCGGTATTGTGTTGCACTTGAGTTCCTCCATTAAAGAAGTGCACTGGTTTACTGCACACCTCTGACTCTCTGGATTTATTTCCCACTGGGTTGCACTACACCTTACCAATCCTTCCAGAGAGCAGTAACATGTGTTGACATCTCAATGGTGTCCAGGCAACCCAGCGTAGAGTTCGGACCACCCAAAACCCGTGCACTGCAAACACCCTGGACAATAAGGGTCAATTCTGGGTTAATCTCATCCCCTTTTTGCTTTTAAGAGGCCAAGGATGCACTGATAGCAAATAATGGGAGAGTAATTGGCCTATGTGGCAAGAAGAGCGGGTGGAGAGGAAACAAAGATGAGGCCCTTAGTGTAAGAACACTCCATCATAACTGGATACCTGGTGTAGTCCATTGGGACTTCTCTGTTCTGTGTATACCACTGGATAATAAGATGCACATGCTCTGTAGAGTCACTGGCGTAACACAGTGTGGTGAGGGTGCTCCAAGGAGGACCTCCCATGGATCTGGTAAACACTTGAATCTTGGATGTGATGCCATTGGTGGATTACCAGCAGGGGACACTTTCGCAGTGGTGGCTCTGGAATAGCGGTGATTTTCACAAGCTTGTTACCTTATTTTTTAAATTACTTTTTAACTGTCCCGACCATTCAGAAACCTCTTTACGTACTAAATATACAAATGGTGACTGATATAACAAGATAACATGACAAAGCTCCATGACGTTATATCACAGAACCTGCACAGAAAAATTTCCAGATAAAAATATCTCCGGATCTATTTATAACACTTTCTTTTCAAAGCTAAATGAAATGTATGACACAGAAAGCACGCATTGCAGCAAAACATATTAATGGCTGTGACATGGAAAACAGCAGCACAATAATAATATAGGCTTTGGGTCAGCAAAAAGTGATGCCAGAAAGATTCATTAGCCAATTAGCAACACACAAACCTAATCGGCCCTACATATTTGGGGCGAAAAAATTAAATCAACACTAATTTTCGAAAAAATACCTGTTCTTCTGCAACTATAGACAAAATGGTCAAAGGAAGCTAAAATGGCATGTCCAGGATGGAAGGCAAATATTTGATGTCTCTGCCTCAGAGCATCAGCAGTGAGGTCTGAATGGCAAGTAAATCCTCACACCGACCAATTTATTGGTTCCTCTCCTCAAGGAGAGATCTTTCCCCTTCTGAAGCCACTCTTGCCTCTCACCCAACCAACCAGTAAGTTCTACACTGCACTGACAAGGAGCAAATACCCCGAAACAGCTGTCTGTAGATGAACTTAAAGGGGTTGTCTCACCTCAAAGTTGCATAAGATGCTCTGTCACTTCCTGGGCAAGCTGTCTGTAATAAGCATATGAGCTCTGTGTATTCAGACCTCTGCTAATTAGTTTAGATTAGCTCAGAAGCTTCTCTGAAACTGCTAGCAGGAGATTTATCTAAAGCAAACAGTACTAATTACTGGTTTTGTCTGAAAGATCAGATAACACACATGCTCCCACTCTGGCTGCCCTGACCTGTGTGATGACGTCACACCTTTCTATCACATAGAACAAACAGCAGGGGGAGAACAAATAAACAGGTCGGTCACTTGGGGAACCAAATAGAGGTAGGAAGGTGATAAAATCACTTGTAGCTCATTAACAAGAAAAGATGAGCAAAGCAGTGTATTTGGAAAATGTCTCGATTTAGTGTTCCCTACATTTTGAAAGCTAATCTTTGCAGCGAGACAACCCCTTTAACTGGTTTGGCTCAAATCCCTTTCGCATCTCTACGCTCCTGCGAGCCACATGTGAACGGAGGATAACTACATCCAATAGAGGGCGCTGTGGAGCTCCTCAGCTCTTTTCCCATAAGCCTTTGCTTTATGCAAAACAGTCAGTGAGGTCTGAATGGCAAGTAAACTCTCACACCGACCGATTTATTGGTTCTTCTCCTCAAGGAGAGATTTTTCCTCTTTCAGAGCATCAGCAGCACAATGGTCTGGTTTATGTCTCAGTGTGATGGGCATAGTTGGAGGCGGTTACCCTTGTAATGAATGTTATGGACATAACTTTTGAGTGTGAGCATCAATGTCCCTTTCATTTTGTCTCTTGAAGAAAGCTACATATGCTCGGTGGTCATACAACAAATAAGAAAGAGTCTCTTGTACAGTGGTACTAACATACACAAATGATCAAGGTCGGGCGCAAACAAGGCCAAGGTTTGTGTTTATCACTACAACCTCCCCTTGTGGGGACTATCTTCATGCAGGGCAAGGTGCCATTATACAGGGTGGCTCCAGATCAGCTTTGGGACTACTCCGTTCTAGATCACAGTCTACAGTTCTAGAGGAAGCTGCCTCCTGTGGAGCACAATGTATGCACCTGTTTAGGTCTAAAACTCACTTTTTTGCCCATCGGTTACTATCGGCAAAAGTGTGAGTTTTAGACCTAAACAGTTTCATACATGTGCCCCATAGTTTTACTCAAAACAAGTTGTCCTACCCCTCCATGGCATCTGTGGTCTGGGGTCTCAGCCGGCTCAATACTCATAGAGCAGAATAACCCTCTATTTTTTTTTTCTTGAGGGCTCAGGGATAGAATGACTCAAGCTCCTATAGGTAGCTACGCTGCAAGTCAATGTTTGACCCATAAAATATAAACGTCAAACCAGACTCCTCTCCAAAAGGAAGAGCTATTTTGGGTTCTTTCTTCCTGTCGGTACAGAGTAGGGCGACTACTAGTTAACTATAGCTAGATAAGATGCCCTTGATCCAGCTCTGGGAGAGTCTGGATGTTATTGAGGAGATCAAGAGGTGAAAGAAATCCTTCCTGATACAACACAGCAGTAGGATAATTTCACTATATGAAGTGAATGTCATTTATCATTATCTTGCTTACAGTTAGGTCCATATATATTTGGACAATGACACAAATTTTGTTTTTTGTACCTGTTTACTGAAACATATTCAAGTTACAGTTCTATAATGGACATAAAATCCAGACTTTCAGCTTTCATTTGAGGGGATCCACATTAAAAATGGATTAAGGGTTTAGTAGTTTCAGCTTTTTAACATGGGCCGCCCTGTTTTTAAAGGAACCAAAAGTAATTGAACAAATTTAATAAATGTAAATTAAATGTTAATTTCTAATACTTGGTTGAAAACCCTTTGTTGGCAATGACGGCCTGAAGTCTTGAACGCCAATCCGCGGCAGCAATTACGGTAATCCACTGCTCTCATAGAGAACAGTGGAATCCGTCGCTCCTCCCCGCTCGGCGAATCCGCCGCGGGGGGAGAAAGTGACATGCACATTATTTACGGCGCGGACGTGCCGTAAACAATGCATTGTCTATGGGGCCGGGAGCGGCACCCCCGCCGCGCTCCGGCCCCGCCCCCGTCCCGCCCCTTATTCACGGCGGATTGTGCACTCAATACGGCTCACAAATCCGTTGGGAATAAGCCGTGTGAACACGGCCTTACTGTAGGAGTTTTCAGTTGCTGTTTGTTTGTGGGTCTGTCTGAGGTTTAGTCTTTAACAAGTGAAATGCTGCTTAATTGGGCTGAGATCAGGTGACCGACTTGGCCATTCAAGAATATTCCACTTCTTCAATAAACTCCTGGGTTGCTTTGGCTTTGTGTTTTGGATCACTGCCATCTTTATTATGAAACGCCCACCAATCAGTTTGGCTGCATTTGGCTGGATTTGAGCACACAGTATGAGCGCATCCCCACGGCATAGGACAAATACCGGCCGGCAAACGGTTTGCCAGCTGGTATTTGTCCTGTTTTGCGCCCGTCCCCACGGCCGCGGGGGGACGGCTTTTCTCCGCGATGAGCGGAGAAGAGCCCTCCCATTGAGAAGCGCATATTCCGTCCGAAAACCGGACGGAAGATGGTGCTTGCCCAATGTTTTACCGCCGGCGGGGACTACTGCACGGGTTTTCCATAGAGCACAATGGTGCTCATTTTCGGACGGTTTTTCAGGTGGTCTGAAAAAAACGCAAATTGGCTGAAAAACCGGCCGAAAACCCGTGCCGTGGGGACATGCCCTATGTCTCTGAATACCTCAGAATTCTGCTTCTGTCCTGTGTAACATCACGATAACCACTAGTGACCCATCCCACGCACCATGCAGTAAACCCCCAACGCTGCCTCGCCATTTCTACAGAGATTGTAATGCTTTGGATCAGGAGCGTACCGACCCTTCACCAAATTTTTTCTTTCCATCATTCTGGGGGAGGTTTTCCCGATTCATTACCAAAGAAATTTTTCCCAAAATTTTTTTAAGATTTTTTTTTGGGGAAAAAGGCCCAATCTACTTTTTTTTCTTGAGGCTTGGGGAGGGTTTGCACCAGCTTTGATCAGTCTGTTTTTTACTTTCATGCAACTTCTCTTACAAAAATTTGGATATTATATGCCTACACCCGGGGAAGGGTTTCAAGAATACTGTTGTAAAATCCACCCAAAATGCAGCCAAACTGATGGTCAGCGTTTCAAAAACAGAGGGACAATACCAAAAACATAAAGCCAAAGCAACCCAGGTTTTTTATTAAAGCAAAGAGTGAAAAATTCTCCCTGCCAAGTCATTCACCTGATCTCAACCCAATTGAGCAGCATTTCACGGTTTAAAAAACTAAATTTTGACAAAAAGGCTCAAGCAAACAACAAATGAAAAACCGCGCAGTAAAGCCTAAATTTAAAAAAGGAGGAAAAAAAAAAAACGGCGTCTTGCGAATTTCCCTGAGTTCAAAACTTTTACCGTCTTCCCAAAAAAGGTTTTCAACCAATATTAAATTAACATTAATTTACATTTATTTAATTTGTCCAATTACTTTTGGTTCCTTTAAAAACAGGGCGGCCCATGTTAAAAAGCTGAAACTACTAAACCCTTAATCCATTTTTAATGTGGATCCCCTCAAATGAAAGCTGAAAGTCTGGACTTTATGTCCATTATGTAACTATAAATTAAATGTGTTTCAGTAAACAGGTCAGAAAAACAAAATTTGTGTCAGTGTCCAAATATATATGGACCTAACTGTATATCTTACGTATAAATCTGAATGCAAGGAGTTGTGAGATGGCATTATATCTACCCTTACTACCTTTTGTAGGACACTCCAAGGTCTTACTACTCTGAATCATATTTGAATCACATGTAAAGAATGACCTCTGATTTTCTCTGAGTTTCTTGGAATGTATTTACCTCATTTCTTTGCAAATGCAGTATTTTCATATATTACTAAGCTCTGGGGTATTATTTCTTCCAAGCCGAGCAAGTCCCATTGTACCAGTCTCTGTAAGATAACCCTCTCGTCCTATTTAGTAATCTAGTTGACCACCTGTGAACCCCTTCAAGCTGTCCTATATCCTATTTATAGTATATACTTCTTATAGCAGTGGTCTCCAACAAAAGGCTTTGTAATTGCTGTGGAACTACAACACCCAACATGCTCTGACAGCTTGGGGCCACCATCACTAAAGGATAGGAAAAATATCGCAATGAAATATCATAATGAAGATCCTAAAACATGTTTAATGAGTTTCCCTCATTAGTCTAAGTGCTATATTTCCAGATAGAAATTTATTAATAGAACAATATGATAAGTACATTAACTTGAAGAACTGTGTCCATTAACACTGTCATTTCCACAGACAGATCAATGTCTCTGTCTCGTTGTTGTAACTACTTTCAAATTATCACTTAAAGGGGTTGTCTCACTACATTGATTCATCTCACCTCAGTCCTGTGTTCTTGGGATTCATTTTGAATTCAGGGCGTTTTTTGCGGGCTTCTACTAGCTGCAGTAGAAGCCAGGTCTGTAGCAAATACAACCAGTGCTGGCAGCCTATCAGGAGAGATCAAACAGGTCTGTAGCTATAGCGACCTGAGGAGCTGATGCAGCCCATACAAGAGGGGAGATCTAGGAATAGGTAGGATACTGTTAATGGACATATATTGCAAAGGGACTTGTTTTTGCAAGATCTTTAACATAAAAAGCAATCTTTGTAGTGAGACAACCCCTTTAATTATTATACCTATAAGGCTGTTAATAGCCATTTTAAAGTAATCTGCAGTGCTTCTATCATAACAATTGCCTTTCAATCAGATTTTGCTTTAATATGTCCTCATTGGTGCTGCTGGGGGCAGGCTTTAGACAGAACCAGTCCCCTTTCCCCTCGGGCAGCTGACAATATAGTTCCTTCTTTTTTCCCCAAAACCCTTACAATCCCAAGGCTTTGTCTACACAGCACTGGATTCTCGTTGGATTATTCGACAGATTCTGTATTTAAAATCCGCCGAAAATCTGACTGTACCCAGCGCTGTATAGACTGCGATGAAAAATCTGCGCTTTAGTCTACACAGCACGGATTGTTTTCCGGTCCGTTTAGAAATCTGCCGGATCTTCCGCAGGATTCCCATGCACTCAATGTACGGGGCCGACGTCAATTCCTAAAACCAACCGCACTTTTTAGCGCAAATTTCAGCAAAAATCGCAGTCCCGCGATGTTAAAATGTCATTGGATTTTGGACAACTTTTTTAACGTATTCTGTGTAGACATAGCCTTACAGCTAATGAAGTGATTTATTTATTCCCAGGACTGTATCCAAAACAAGGGGGCATCCGCTACGTATTGAGGAAAGAAAGTTTCTACATAAACATAGAAAGGGATTCTTTACTGTAAGAGCAGTGAGACTGTGGAACTCTCTGCTAGAGGAACTTATCATGGTGAATTCACTAACAGAGTTCAAAAAGGGTCTGGATGCATTTCTAGATGTAGTAATATAACAAGTTCTAGTGACCAGGATTCTGGAGAAGGGTCTGGATACATTTCTAGATGTAATAATATAACAGGTTATAGTGACCAGGATTCTGGAGAAGGGTCTGGATGCATTCTAAAATGTAATATAAAAGCAAGTTATAGTGTCCAGGATTCTGGAGAAGGGTCTGGATACATTTCTAGATGTACAATATAATAACAAGTTATAGTGACCGGATTCTGGAGAAGGGTGCGGATACATTTCTAGATGTAATAATATAACAAATTTTAGTGACCAGGATTCTGGAGAAGGTCTGGATACATTTCTAGATGTAAAAATAGAAAAAAAGTTCTAGTGGGCCAGGATTCTGGAGAGGGTCTGGATACATTTTTAGATGTAATAATATAAAAAAAGTTTTAGTGACCAGGATTGTGGAGAAGGTTCTGGATACATTTCTAGATATAATATTATAACAAGTTAAAGTGACCAGGACTCAGGAGAATTGTCTGGATACATTTCTAGATGTAAAAATATAACAAGTTATAGTGACCAGGATTCTGGAGAAGGGTCTGGATACATTTTCTAGAAAGGTAATAATATAACAAGTAATAGTGACCAGGGTTCTGGAGAAGGCTCTGGATACATTTCTAGATGTAAAATACAACAAGTTATAGTGACCAGGATTCTGGAGAAGGGTCTGGATACATTTCTAGATGTAATAATATAACAAGTTATAGTGACCAGGATTCTGGAGAAGGGTCCCGGATACATTTCTAGATGTATATAATATAACAAGTTAAAAGTGACCGGGGGTTCTGGAGAAGGGTTTTGGATACATTTTTTAGATGTAATAATATAACAAGTTATAGTGACCGGGATTTTGGAGAAGGGTCCTGGATACATTTTCTAGATGTAAATAATAGAACAAGTTCTAGTGACCAGGATTCTGGAGAAGGGTCTGGGTACATTTCTAGATGTAATAATATAACAAGTTATAGTGGACCGGGGATTCTGGAGAAGGTTCTGGATACATTTCTAGATTAAATTATATAACAAGTAATAGTGACCAGGATTCTGGAGAAGGGTCTGGATACATTTCTAGATGTAATAATATAACAAGTTATAGTGACCAGGGTTCTGGAGAAGGGTCTGGATACATTTCTAATGTAATAATATAACAAAGTAATAGTGACCAGGATTCTGGAGAAGGGTCTGGATACATTTCTAGATGTAATAATAACAACAAGTTATAGTGACCAGTGATTCTGGAGAAGGGTCTGGATACATTTCTAGATGTAAAAAATATAACATGTTATAGTGACCAGGATTCTGGAGAAGGGTCCCGGATACATTTCTAGATGTAATAATATAACATTTTATAGTGTCCTGGCTTCTGGAGAAGTTCTGGATTCATTTTAGATGTAATAATATAACAAGTTTTTAGTGACCAGGATTCTGGAGAAGGGTCTGGAGACTTTTCTAGATGTAATAATATAACAAGCTATAGTGGGCCAGGATTCTGGGAAGAAGGGTCCTGGATTACATTTCTAGATTAATTAATATAACAAGTTAGAGTAACCAGGATTCTGGAGAAGGATCTGGTTACATTTATAGATATAATAATAGAACAAGTTAAAGTAACCAGGATTCTGGAGAAGGGTCTGGAGACATTTCTAGATGTAATAATATAAACAATTATAGTGACCAGGATTCTGGAGAAAGGGCTGGATACATTTTCTAGATGTAATAATATCACAAGTTATAGTTGACCGGGGATTCTGGAGAAGGGTCTGGATACATTTCTAGATGTAATAATATAACAAGTTCTAGTGACCAGGGTTCTGGAGAAGGGTCTGGAGACTTTCTAGATGTAATAATATAACAAGTTATAGTGAAACCAGGATTCTGGAGAAGGGTCTGGATACATTTCTAGATATTATAATATAACAAGTTATAGTGACTGGGATTCTGGAGAAGAGTCTGGATATATTTCTAGATATTATAATATAAGAAGTTATAGTGACCGGGATTCGGGAGAAGGGTCTGGACACATTTCCCAGATGTAATAATATAACAAGTTAAGTGGGCTGGGAGGGGTTCTGGAGAAGGGGTCGCTGAAACCAGGGATTTATTCTGATTGCCAGATTGGAGTCGGGAAGGAATTTTTTTCCCTAACATGAGGACAATTGGCTTCTACCTCATGGGGGTTTTGCCTTCCTCTGAATCAACACTGTAGCAGAATGGACTGAACTGGATGGACATCTGTCTTTTTGCTACACATCCAGGCCACTACTGAGGCCCTGCGCCTTTCTTGACAAGCAGGAAACTATTTCTGTTGGTTGCTCTGCAGTCATCAGTTAATCAACATGCAGAGACCTGGCTGTAGAGAAAGTGACTGAGCATGTGTGTCCACTAGCATTCAGCTTTGTACATTGCTGTACATTTTGTACATCAGGTTGCACCATACTAAGTATAGGTCAGAATTCTTCCCGTTATTATTTTACAATTATTTCTAATAAAATGTTTTGCTTTTTAGATAAACTAAGTATTATTTGTGGGATAACCTCTTTTAATGCTGTAGCTTGTCACATATTAACTATTGGCAATGCATAAGGCAAGATGCTCCAACCGTAAACATAAGCAAAATCCTGCCAATGTTGGTTTCTTTGAGAAATAGTCACCTAGTGATTCCCCATTTTATTACTGTGGGGGAGCCCCTGAAAAAAATTCATTTACAGTGAGCTCCTATTCCTTAATACCTTGGTGCTAAAAAAAGGTAATGCATTCTTTAATTTTTGCCTAGAGTTATATTTTGGTCCAGGCTCTGAGCTGGTTGAAATTAATTTTCCATCCTGGCTGCATGTAAAAGCTCTTGCTGCAATCATGATCTTAAAGGGGTTGTCTCACTACAAGGATTGCTTTTATGTTAAAGATATTGCAAAAACAAGTCACTTTGCAATATATGTCCATTAACAGTGTCCTACCTATTCCGAGATATCCCTTCTTGTATGGGCTGCATCAGCTCCTTAGGTTGCTATAGCTACAGACCTGTTCAATTTCCCATGATAGCCTGCCAGCACTGGTTGCTATAGCTACAGACCTGTTCAATCTCTCATGATAGGCCGCCAGCACTGGTTGCTATAGCTACAGACCTGGCTTCTACTGCAGCCCAGTAGAAGCCAGTAAACACGCCCCTGAATTCAAAATGAAACCAAGAAAACAGGACTGAGGTAAGATGAATCTATGTAGTGAGACAACCCCCTGACGGAACTCCTGATCCGGCTCCATGGAACCGTGGTTGGGAAACCCTGATCTGAAGTCTAAAGGTTTCTAAAGTGCCAGTAAGACCGATGGCGGCACTCATGACATAGTCCTGTAGAAACTCAGTCATTATGGGCCACATGTATGAAAACTGTCTAGGTCTAAAACTCACTTTGTTGCCCATAGCAACCAATCAGCGCGCCCCTTTCATTTCATATAGTGTTCAGGAAAAATTAAAGGGGCGCTCTGATTGGTTGCTATCGGCAACAAAGTGAATTTTAGACCTAGACCTTTTTCATACATGTGGCCTTATATCTAAAAACTGGTTTTTGGAATCTTTACAGACTCTCATTATGTTGTAGAGGAAAAAAAAAAACTAATTACCTTTTCTTCTTATGAGAAAAAGGCCCACGGGACTTGAGGTCCCTGTGCTTGGTTTTGCGGAGCCTCTACTTTGGAAAAAACCTTTTGGGTTCTGTCCCCCTTTCCCCCCTGAAAAAGGTCCTTAATCTTTTTTATCTTTAAACAAATTTAAACCTTTCCCCTTCGGCATACCCGTTTTTTCTTTTAAGCAGCCAAACCTTCTGCCAGGTTTTCCATATTTAGTTTCCTTTCTGTAGAGCTATAAGAGTCGAAGTCTGAGGCATCAAAACTTTCGGTTCTTGAGTTTTTTTTTTTCCCAGGAAATTTCCCCATCATTGGTTTTTCCATTGGGGAGTTTTTGGCCCCTTTGGACTCTCTTCAGAAGCGGGGACGAACCTTTCAAATGACTAAATTATGATTTCAGGGCCCATTTTGGGTTTCCCCCCTTCCTCGGGGAGTATGCGTACTTAGGGGACTGGGAGGCGGGTAAAGGGGGGTTTTTTGGGCCACCAATGTGACTGAAGGTCATGTAACGGGCCGGGAAAATGGCCTCTTCCCTGCCAGCTTGGTCTTGGGAAAACGAGCCTTTTTCCCAGAACCCCCCCAGATTCAGTGCTCAAGCTTCTTTAAACCCAGGGGAGGAGGGGGAAAAAAGCGGGTTTTACCCAACAGGGGCGCTTTTTTAATCTTTTTTTTCTGGAAAAAACCTTACATTTTTTCTCCCTCTTCAGCCGCCTCATAAGGAAAGCCTTTTGTTGCCTCTTTTGCTTTCAGAGGCTGATCAGTTCTTTCCTTTCAGAAAATTGGAAATTTAAACTGGGTTTCTCTGGGGCCAGTTTGGTCTGAATATCCATCGGATGCAAAACGTAAAAAAAAAAACTTGGTAAAGGAGAATTTTTCCCTTTGGGGGACTTTCGAAAAAAAACCAAAAAATACATTTATTTAAATTAAACTTTTATGAACAATGAAAAATTTAAACTTTTTTTAAATTTATTGTCTATGAATAAAAACATTTTCCAGTTTCTATTGACAATCATGAAATAACCCACAAGGATTCATATTGGTGCGTGGATAAAAGTTGAAAGACCTTTTTATAGTCTTAATACTGTAATATACCCTTTTTCTGAACATAAAGTGCTATGTGTTCCTAGCATTAGATCTAAAAGGGGGGCCCAAATTTTTTTAAAGGGCTTTTTAAAAGCCTTTTTTTTTTTCATTTGCACATTCATTTTTCAAGGGCCAAACACAGTTGTTTGGAAAGACTTTCTGATGCTCTAGAAGTAAACAGAAGCCCGGGAGGCGGGAACATGGGGACGAAAAAGGGCCCTTTTGTGAAAGAAGAGAAATGTGGGCCTTGCTCTGAAACTGCTCTATGAACGAAGCTGTTACTAACATTGACCATGGTGGGGACTAAGGGGCATGTGGTAAAACGTTGGCGCTAAATAGAAAGTTCTAAATCGTTTTAAAAAGGGAATGGGGTCATCAAAAAAAAGACTTCTTTTTTGTTAAATTAATTTTTTGGGATTTTAAAAAAACATTTTTTAAAATTTTTTTGGGTTTTGGTTTTTTTTTTTTTAAATTTTTCCCCCAGTTCCTTTCAGTATTTTTTTTTTATATTTTTTAGTCCTGCATTTTTAAATTGGGGGCCACTAGGCCAAAAATAAATTCGGACACTTTTTTCGTAGGGGAGATTTTTCATAGCGCTATTCATAAAACCAGGGTAAAAACTAAAAAGGGGGAAAAACCACAAAATCCACCAGTCAAAGAGGGATTTTACAGCTCCCCCCTCCCCTCCCATTCCCCAGTGAAAAAACTCCTATAAAAATTAATGGGACAGAATTGTCTAAAAAATTCCAAATTTGATGAAGTGCGTAAAGTATCTCCTGACCCCTGTTAAAGCAGTGCAACAAGAATTTTTTCCCCAAACAATCATTTATATGAGGGGCCGGGTTAGAAAAAATTAACAATCGGGAAATAAAACACTGAGAGGAAAAGACAAATTGGATCAGGGGTTAAAATTTAAAATAGTAAAAAAAAAAATTTGGGCGACAGTTTCCCCTTTTTTAAATTTGTATGACTATCCCAAAGAATGTATGACCGTTCCTTCGCAACGACGTACAAAACAGGCCAGTGTAGACCAAAATTTACCAAAACCCTGGCTCAGGCACCCCCTTTTAAAAACCCGGGTTTCTGTTCTTCTGTAAGGCATACAATACGGGGGCAGTGTAAAGCCAATACCAAAAAAGTCTGGCTCGGGAAACCCCCTTTCCCCCCGGGTCTGGTTTTCTTCTGCAGGCATTACAAACAGGGCAGTTTTAAGACCCAAAAACCCCCACAAGCCCGGGCTCGGGGCCCCCACCTTTACCCTGGTCTGGCTTTTCTTCTGCAGGAAATACAAAAGGGCAGTGTAGACCCAATACCAAAAAGTCTGGCTCAGGCACCACCTTTTAACCCGGGGTCTGTTCTTTGCATTTCATACATAAAAGGGAAAGTGTAGGGGCCCAATACCAAAGTCGGCTCGGGCACCACCTTTTTTACCCTGGTTTGTTCTTCTGCAGGCCCATAATAAGGGATGAGACCCCAATCCACAAGTCTGGTTAGGCACCACCTTTACCCGGGGTTTCGGGGCGTCTTCTGGGGTCAATATCAGGGGTGTAAGCCAATCCCCAAAAGTTGGCTCAGGCACCCCTTTACCCGCGGGCTGTTCCTTGCAGGTCAACAAAAGGGGCGTTAGAGCCAATCCAAAAGTCGGCTTGGGCAACCTTTACCCTGGTCTGGTTTTCTTCTGCGGGGTTTTTCATAAGGGATGTAGACCCCAATACCACAATCTGGTTTAGGCACCACCTTTTCCCCCTGGCTGGCTGTTTTTCTGCAGGTCTACAACAGGGCTTTGGACCCAAAATCCCACAAGTCTGGCTCAGGCCCACCTTTACCCTGGTCGGGCTGTTCTTTGCAGGTCATACTACGGGGCAATGTGAGCCAATACCAAAAAAGTCGGCTCGGGCACCACCTTTCCCCTGGCTCTTTTTTGCAGGTCAACTACAGGGGGGTGTAGAGCCAATACACAAGTCGTCGGGCACCCCCTTTACCCGGTCGGGTTCTTTCTGCGGGTCATAATACGGCGTGTAAACCCAATACCACAAGTTGGCTCAGGCACCACCTTTACCCTGGTCTGTTCTTTGCAGGCTCATAAGGGCATGTAGAGCCAATACACAAGTGGTCAGGCACCCCCTTTACCCTGGTTTTGGCTGTTTTTCTGCAGGTCATACATCAGGGCAGGTATGCCAATACCACAAGTCTGGCTAGGCACCCCCTTTCCCCTGGTCGTTTTTCTGAGGTCTACATACAGGGCATGTAGACCCAATACCACAAGTCGGCTCAGGCACCCCCTTTACCCGGTTGTTCTTTGCAGGTCTACAACGGGGCAGTGTAGAGCAATAAAAACAAGTCTGGCCAGGCCCCCTTTTCCCCCCTGGTCGGGGCTGTTCAAACTTTTCCCCCCGCCAAAATTTTGGCACCCAAAGAATAAAAAAATGTGACAAATTTACTAAGTGGTCCCAAGGGCCCCAAAATTTTTGGGTGCAAAAAAGTGTCTTTGGCCCATTTTTACCGGCGCACTTTTTGCCCCAAAAGTTTGGAGAGGGGCCTTTTAAAAAAACATCTATAGAAGGGCCCTACTACAGCTTTTTGACGCCAGAATTCTGGCGCAGCCCCGTTCTTAACGTGGCTCTAAATGAATTTAATGAAGCGGGCCCTTTCCCCCCTTTAAAACGTGTGGCCCTGCCACACTGGAAATGATCAAAATATACAAATTTCACCAAAGGGCCTCTTTTTTGTAAGCCCCTGCCTTGGTATAAAAATTTTGTTTTCCATTTTTGGGCCCAAAAAAGGGCACAGAGCATTTTTTTTTTTTGCATATAGAGCTATGCGAATAGAAAACAAAAGTTAAAAAATAATAGAGACTCTTATTTAAATTAATACGTGCAATTAGTTAATTTTAATTAGAAAAAAATTTATTCAATTCAACAGATATTTTATGGTGTAGACATTGTAAAAACCTACACATTTTTGGAAACCAACACAACCCCTGTAACCTGAAGAATTAAAAAGTTAGGGAAACAGCATTTTGCCATTTTTTGCTTCCCTTCTTTGGAGAACAGAGAGTTGGCTGTGGATGCCTGGCTCTTTCTGTTCACCCCCTAAGGAGTACACCCGACTTTTTCCCAAATAGGGGTGAAAAGGGGAAAAGTTTTGTGTAAAACAGCCACCCCCCCCGGGGGGAAAAAAACTACCAGGGGTACAAAACCATAGCAGCTGTCAGGGGGGCCCGGAAACCTTAGGGGGGGCCCGGGCTAAGGGCAGCAGCTCCCCCAAAAGTCTGCTTTTCCCCAGTATTTCCCCGCTATGGGCCCAGCCGACAATGAATTTAACAATAGCCCAAACGTTGGCGGGGCCCCCGCCGCCCCCCCCGGGCCCTCTGAAAGGCCAAGCCCTGTGTCTCAAACCCGTTCAGAGGGGCAAGAGTCGGGACGGGCCCTTTTAGCAGTTTAAAGTACCTAAATCCCCCCAATGCCCCCCAAAATCCTGCCTGTCTATATGGGCCACTAAAAACCCCCCAAAACCCTTTGCCTCCTCCCTATATGGCCCCATAACCCCCTCTAAACCCTCCCTTTGCCTTTTGGCCCCAAAAACCCCCCCCTTAATCTGCCTACCTACCTATATGGGCCCCTGTAACTCCCCTAAACCCTTCCTACCTACCTGTATGGCACCTATACCCTACCTAATCCCTACCTACCTATACAGGCCCCTATAAACCCTGAAACCATGCCTACCTGTATGGCCACCTATAACCCCCAAACCCTGCCTGCATACCTATATGGCCCCTACAACCCCAAAAACCAAAGCCTCCCTACCTAAAATTGGGCCCTCTAAAAACCCCCTAAAAAAACCTGGTTTTGCCTACCTGTAAGGGCCACTATGACCCCCCCCCCCCCCAAACCCTGTCTGCCTACCTGAGTCCCTATAGCTATCTAAAACCTGCCTGCCAACCTATATGGTCCCCCCTATGGGCCAATTTAAAAAAACCTTCCTGCCTATGGGGGGCCCCCAAAACCAAACCAAAAAGGGCTGCCTGTCTATAGGGCCCCCCCCCCTATATCCTACCAAAACCCCCCCCTGCCTATTTTGGGCCCCCCTATACCCCCCCAAACCCTGGGGGTTTCTAATGGGGCCCCCTATAACCTACCTAAACCCTGCCTAAATATATGGGCCCCTTTTAAAAACCCCCCAAAACCCTTTCCCAATCCTATGTAGTTGTAATTTGTTGCGTGTTCTTGCAGTATTTAAATTTTTCCTTTAAATGTAGTAGCATTATTGGTAATGTTGGTCTTGTGAGATTTGTTTAGTAGCAGTATGATAGTGATATGTATGGTGCGGTATTTGCTCTTTGTATTATCTAGTAACTGCATGACTTATTAACAGCTCCCGTAAATATTCGTGGTCAGGGGGGCGGGAGGCGTCCCCATCCAAAAGTTTGTTATGGGGCCCAGGCTTCTCTAGTCACGCCCCTGTACCTCTCCCTCTCCTTTTGCCATACCCACATCAGAAAGCTGCAAAATCCTATTTCCTGATGGGGAAAAACCCCCCTTTAATTTAAAAAGGTTATTGGTTAAAAAATGAATTTGGGTTTTACAAAAAATAATGCCGAAAAAAGGTTTTTTTTCTATAGTTGTTTTAAAAGCAAATGAAACCCTTAAAATTTTAAAAAATACACCAAAAAAAAAGTGCTCCCCCCAAAAAGCAACTATTTCTGTCACCTTTTAAAAAAAAAAACTACAAACAGCCAAAAAGTTTTGCAAAAATCCCCCCCAAAAAAGTGGCCAGGGAAAGGGAAAATTGGGTGAAAAAATTTTGCTGGTTAAAAAGGGCGACATGTATGAGGGTTTTGGGATTTTTGCATGCCCAAAATTTTATGTAATTAAAAAGGCAAGGGAAAAAGGGGGCCCTGATTTTTTTGAAAACCCCCCTATCAGCGGGTCAAAATCAGGGGAATTCCCCGGCTTGGAAACCCAACCCGTTTTGATCAGGAAATAAAACCCCTTGGGAAAAAGGGGTTTTTCCTTTTCCAAAAAGGGAATGCCCCCAGAAATGGGCCCTACAAGCAAAAAATACGGGTTTTAGTGCGCCCCCGCCTCCCGCATGCCCCCGAGATCGGGCAAATTTCAGAACGGGGGGCGAAGGGAATGCGTCCCAGAGTGGCATGTGGGAGAAAAGAAAAGTTATGAACGGGGGGGGGTGATACCGGGGTGAAAAAAACAAACCCGTTTTCTGCCCCAGCCCCCTTTTTATACATGCCGCCCAAAAAGTGCCCCAATAACGTTTAAACCCCCTATCCTCAGGGAAAAGGGTGAAAATTTCCCGAACCCCCTGAGGGGCCCACCAAACCATAAAAAAAAGTTTTTGGGCCTGAGTGCTCTTGCCCCAATTTGAAAAGGGTTGAATGGAGGGCCGGGGGGGGTAAAGTATCACTGGCCTTTTTTCCATTTTAAAGTCTATTGAGGAGACAGGTATACCAAAACCTGTTCACCCACCCTCTCCGTCCAACCCCTTGATATGGGCCAGTGGGGGCACATTTTGAAAAACTGCCCAGTCAAAACCTTTTTTTCTCTGTTGGGGGGTGAGCAGGGGAAAGGGCAGGTAATCCAAAGGTCCCTGTTTTAAACAAATGGTGGGTTCCCCAAAAGTTGGGGCCCCACCTATAAAATGGGGATAAATATCAAAAGTGGGCCCAACCACTTTAAGGCCCCTTTTCCAGGGCCCGGTTTATTAAATTGGGGTTTGCCAGGTGTGCCTTATCTGCTAAAAAGGAAATGTAAAAAAAGCCACCGCGACTAATGAGCAAGAACACAGCCAGAGAAAAGGGGCCAGCTTTAAAGGGGTCGGGAAATTTTCACCTTTTAAATTTAAACAAAAAAACAACTAGTGGATTCCCGTATACAAAAGACAACAAATTCAAACCCGGGGGGCTTTAAAGCTTCCCTTTAGCTCCCTCTCATTTAGTAAAAAAAGTGGGGCTTTGGGGCAAGCCCGGCCAGCACTCTTTTCAGGTCCCTAACTAATGGAAGCTTTTAAGTAACTAAGGGCAGGTTAAGGCCAAACCTGTAGCTCTCTCAGGCTGGGAATTTTTGTAATCACAAAATATTTAGAAAAATGAATTTAAAAACCCATTTTTTGGGGGATTTCCCCCGTCAACAATTTAAAATCGGGGGCCAAAAAACCCCCCAAGGGGGTCAAAGGACCCGAAACACAAAACTTCTCAAAAGGGATCTGCCTTGGTGAGTGCTTTGGGTTTTTCTTGATTAAAAAGTATTTGAAATGCCAAAATTTAGGGGGCATTGGTTAGAAAATTCAAATTTAAACGTGGCACAGTTTTTTGCAGAAATAACTTCAAATGAAAATCATTTTTCCCTTTTGAATGGGGTTGTTAAATTTGGGAAACACATGGGTTTTTTTTCACCGAAAAAGGAAAAGACAGTTTAACTAACTGCAAAAAAAATTGGCCCCCGTGTTGTAAATTTTTGTGTTAAAATAAATATAAAAATTTAAAATATAAAAAAATATATATAATATATATATATTATATATAAAAATATCCCCCTTTTTTTTAGGCTTGGGAAAAAGTGCCCCTTTTTGGTTCCCTAAACTCATTTGGTTCAAAACCTTTTAAAAAACAATCAACATTTGCAAATAAATAAAAACATATATTGCTGTCAGAGTTCTTGTTTTTTCTGGCATTAAACTCCAGATACAGGGAAACCCCCCGGGGTTTCGAATGGGATAGCGGGTGTAGGGTTTGGTTTCTTTAAGGTTTAATTTTTTATGTAAGTCGGAACAGGTATATTTATTCAATATAATGCCGCACTAAAGGGGTTTTTTTTTTTTTGGATAGGCAGGGAAAAGGGTTTTTTTTTAATTTGTTTTGCTGTCTGTTTTCCCCGTTAAAAAGAAATTTTACCCCATTTTCATCTCATGTGCTGCTGTGGCAAAGCCCGGAACCGCATTCCCCACTACTTCTTTGTGGAACACGGAACAAAAAGTGCCAGCATGCCCCCAAAATCTACATTTGAAAATAGTTTGGGCCCGATGTAAATCGGGGAAAGGGTTTTAAAATCGGGGGGGTGCCGTTTTTCCCCCTTGCAAAGCCTGAAAAAAAAATTTTCGGCTTGTTTGGATTTAAAGGGCCCTTTTTCCCCCCCTGCACTGTTTTTTTCAAAACCCCTTTTTTGGTTTTTGAAGCTGTCTTAAAAACCCGGGTGACAAAAAGTTATCACGGGGCCTTAATTGGGAAAAACCGTGCGCAGTCCCCCCCTTTTAAAGGGTTTTTTTTTGCCAAAACCCTTTTTTTTTAAACCTTTTGGCAGTCCAAAAACATAGAACATGTTCATTATTCCCCGGTTTTCGGGCGGGGAAAATGAAAAAATTCTAAGGCCCCAAAAAAAGGCAAAAACGGTTTGGGGTTTTTTCCCACCGGTATTTTTCACTTTTTGCCGTGTGAAACGGCCCCCAGGGTATTTTCAACGCGGAAAATTTTTGGGTGTACAGTACGTCGGGTGTTTGGGAGTCGCGCTGTTTGGCGCGTACTCCCGCGCACGGAGGGGCGGCAGCCCGCTGGCCCCATAGACTGTCATCACTTTAGCTTCTGATTTACACATTTTTTTTTTACATTTTAGGCTATTTGCACATGATGGGGCACGTACAGTACGAGGAAGCCGGCAGCCAGATTGACATTCATTACTCGTGGCGCGTATTCGCAGCGAATAATTGACATGTCACTTATCTCCCCGGGGAGAGGAGGTGTAATCCACAGTTCTCTATAACTGTGGATTACCGTAATTTCAGCGCGCATCTCTCTCACATTAGAGCGCAAAAACGACGCGAAGTGCACCGAAATTTGACCGTGTGAATATACCCTTAGGGGCCATTCACATGGCACAGGACAAATACCAGCCGGTTTGCCGGCCGATATTTGTCCTGTTTTGCGGCCGTCCTCACGGCCGCGGGGGTGATGGCTTTTCTCCGCGATGAGCAGAGACCAGCTCCCCCCTCCCATTGAACAGCACAGATTTCCGTCCGAATCAAAACCGTCGGGCGGAAAACCCGTGCAGTGGGGACTGCTGCAGGGGTTTTCCATAGATCACCATTGTGCTCATTTTCGGCCGGTTTTTCAGGCGGTCTGAAAAACCGCAAACCGGCTGAAAAACCGGCCGAAAACCCGTGCAGTGTGGACATGCCCTTAGGGTGTGTTTCAATCAGAAACAGCTCTGTTTTGACCTCAGCAGAACTGTTCATTACTACCGGATTTTAGACTGTTTTGACACAAAACCGGTCGGTTTTTCTGCGGTTTTTGGTTTTTTGAACTGTTTTTGTCACTGATTTTGTCCAGGTTTCCCCAGCGGTTTTTGAACTGTTTTTCGAGTAAAAAAGTGCACTGAGTGCAAAAGTATTTCTGATTGGTGCAAGAAACCATTTTTTTTTTTTTTTTTTTTTATTATCCACCCAGTGGTGACTCCCTGCGATTCCAGTGGGTGTCTTGGACTTGTCTGTGGGTGCTCCAGGCTCTTTTTTTAAAAATAATATAAAATGAGTTTCTCCACTATTAGACAACTGTGATGACATGAATGAGTCCTCTTCCATCAGAAACAGGAAATGGTTTGCAGGACCATCCCATGTTAAAAAAAAGTGCAAAAGGACCTGCAATAAGTGGTATCATTCTTAATTTTTTTGCAAAAACAAAAAACGCCCATTTTGGTTTTTATAACTGACACTGTCAATTTTTTTTTTTTGCAAAAAACTAAAACCGCCCCAAAAACCTGGACAAAAAAACACGCCCATCCGTTCAGTGGCTTGTCCCCACGGCAAGGGTTTTTGGTCGGTTTTTCAGATGGTTTGCGGTTTTAAAAACTGTCTAAAAACCTGCAAGCAACTCTCTCCCATAGACTTCAATAGAAAAACCGTTTAGCAGTCTGAACAGATTGTCTGCCGGGCGCTTTTCACACTGCCCTTGGTCCGAAAAACTTTGAACATGTTCATTCTTCCTCCCGGTTTCCAGATGGAAAATTAACATTGGAGTTAATGTAAACCGCTCAGAAAGTGAGTGTGTTTTTTGTCCAGGTTCTTGGGACGGTTTTAGGTTTTTGCAAAAAAAAAAAAAAAAAGTGACAAAAAAAAAAAAACCGCCAAAAAACCGACCGGTTTTTGTGTCAAAAACAGTCCAAATACTGGTTGTAATGAACGGTTCTGCTGAGGGCAATACCGAGCTGTTTTTGTCCTTTGCCGTGTAAACGCACCCTCAAAAACTTTGCTCCAGTGCTTCCGCTGGTCCCCCACTGATGACATCATGTCCAAAGCAGCCAATTATTAGCCTTAATGGTCACAAACTTGGACATCATGAGCAGCAGGGGGCACCTGATGAGCTGTTGTGGCATCACAAGTGGGTTATTTTCTTCCTTTACATTTTTGACAGAGGCGAGATGCGGGCAATGTTTTAAAAATCACAGCAAACTCTTTAAAACACACGTGTCAAACTGTGGCCCTCCAGCTGTTGGGAAAATACAACTCCCATGATGCATTTATATAATCTGTAACAGTGGGCATGATGGGAGTTGTAGTTTCCCAACAGCTGGAGGGCCGGCAGTTTGACACCCCTGCTTTAAAACATGACTTTCTGTCCACCTGTAACAGCCTTGGGGGAGCGTACTACATTCTGGTATAACACAATCACAATACAGTATGCAATAAGCCTAAATGCCCTGTAGTGGGGGCTATAGACAGCCAGAATGCTACGAATAAGGGTCTTCGTTACCTGAAACGCGCTAGCGCTTTCACTTCTGCTGTCAAGAATTTTTAAGGATTTACAATAAAGTAACATTTTTTACGTCTCGGGAGCTGGAGAAGATTTATTATTTCACATAGACAGCCAGAATGTTATCTTTGATATCTGTGTCTATGCAGGATTTCTCTCATGGTTGCTTACCATTTACATCATAAAGCAAATAATAAGTGACACATTGATGAAAAGTTCCCTTTAAGGCAAATGTAAAAATCATTACAATGTATATGGTTGTATTAATTCACATTAGCATTATTGGTTGGTTTTGAGGCTCATCAGTGGGTTTTTGCCCGTTATTATTACCAATTCTCTTTCATTTGTAGTGAGGGTTCTCTGCTCCATGCGACAGCTTCATTAGCTTCTGGCGATTATATTGATCCACGTGCTTGCCTTTATTAGTTTATAGTAATTGCATTACTGAACAATTGGATTGTCGTTATTATCATTTTGTACACGTATGCTATTGTCAGCATTGACAGAGTACTGCTGTGTTGACAGCATCATTGCTGCAATATGCACTGAACTTCCATCAATTATTCAATAAGAACCATTCGCAAATTGCAAAATCTGCAGACCCAAAAAAAGCTTCTTTATGTTCAGTAGAGTCTGTCAGAGGCCATGGTTTTATGTAAATATCCAGCACCAAACTATACATGTTAACTAATGCTCCTGGAAATACTCACTTATCACTAAACCATCCGACAATTTCACTTTCACTTTTCAGATTTTTTTTTAACAAGCAACTTTTCTTCCCTGTATAGTGCAGCACAAGCTATTACTTAAAGGGGTTGTCTCATCTCAAAGTTTCATAGGATGCATGAATGAAATAATGCTGCTTTGCTCTGTCACTTCCTGGTCAAGCTGTCTGTAATGAGCATATGATCTCCATGTATTCAGACCTCTGCTAATTAGATAAATCTCATGCTGTCAGGACCAGGGAAGCTGCTGATTTAAAGTAAACAGTAGTAATTACTGTCTTTTGTCTGAAAGATCAGAAAACAAACAAGCTCTCACTGTGCAGAGTTCTGTGCTGCTGCGGCCTGTGTGATGAAGTCACTTCCTGCTATCAGATAGAACAAACAGCAAAGGGGGGGGGGGGAAGAAGTACACAGGTCGGTCACTTGGGAAACCAAAGAGAGCACAGAAGATGATAAAATCATTTGTAGCTTCTCAACAAAAAAAAAATGAACAAAGCAATATATTCGGAAAATGTCTTCATTTAGTGTTCCCTACATGTTGAAAGCTATTCTTTGTAGTGATACAACCCCTTTAAAGGGGTTGTATCACTAAATTGATTCATCTTACCTCAATCCTGTTTTTTGGTTTCATTTTGAATTCAGGGGTGTGTTTACTGGCTTCCTCTAGGCTGCAGTAGAAGCCAGGTCTGTAGCTATAACAACCAGCGCTGGCAGCCTATCAGGAGAGATAGGACAGGTCTGTAGATATAGCGACCTCATATATAAGAGGGGATATCTAGGAATTGGTAGGACACTTCTAATGGACACATATTGCAAAGTGACTTGTTTTTGCAAGATCTTTAACATAAAAAGCAGCAATCCTTGTAGTGAGACAACCCCTTTAAGAATAACCTCAATGCTCTTGTATGCCTTGTGTGTACCTATTTTAGTAGATGTGACTCCTATATATGTTTTCTGCCATCTTGGCTCCTTTATCCCCTCCGATAAGTTTCCCCTAATGTAGCCTTTATTTCATATTATGCTTGTGGCTGGGCAGTGGAGGTGAATTCACATCACACTGCACTTCCATTGGTTTGTGGCTTATCTAAGGTAGCAAGTGATAGATCAGTGAGACAGAATTTCTATTCCCTAACACACTATAGCAGTGTTTCTCAACCCCAGTCCTCACGCCCCAGCAACAGGTCAAGTTTTCAGGATCTCCTCAGTATTGCACAGGTGATATAATTAGCATTGCACAGGTGATAGAATTATTGTCAGTGCATCCTGTGGGAGATCCTGAAAACCTGACCTGTTGGTGGGGCGTGAGGACTGGAGTTTAGAAACACTGCTCTAGAGGGTGTCATTCAGATGGGCAGATGGCTTTCCTTCACCTAGGGCAATTACAGAGTTTGTTATTATTATGTGGCAAAAGTCAATATACCTTGTTGGCATCCCCCCACCTGCCCTGTGCCCCCAGCTATGCCCCTGGACTCAGTGTATTCCTATGTGATACAGCTTTAGCCTGTCTTCCCTGCCTTGTGATTGATAGGCTTGTCAATGTGAGATCTCTCCAGCAGGAGGTAAGGGACGTCAGGGACGTCAGTATCACATTAAACAAAATTTCCCAAAAATTTTAACTCCACGTTCGTAGTAAAATATAGTGGAGTGTATTCAATGTCATCTGTATTATGTGGGGTTTAACTATTCGTAAGTTTAAAGACAAGAATTTGGTGAACATCTTAACTATATTAATAATTTCCCGGAACCCGCAACATTTCCAATGCGGCCCGTCATTTTATCCCAAAATGCATCAATCCCGTACCAAATCATTTCGGCCTTTTGCTATAGAAAAAATAACATTATAAAGGGTTTGTCTCGCTACAAAGAATAGCTTTCAATTGTAGGAAACACAAAATAAAGACATTTTCCAAATATATTGCATTGTTCCTCTGTTTTTTCCTAAAGAGATACAAGTGAATTATTTCCTCCCTTGCTATTTTTAGTTCCCCCAGAAGGGGCCTGTAAAAAAATCCCAGGGCTG